>JAWWEM010050416.1:0-11565 GCA_035582935.1 Ormyrus thymus
CATCACTCCATCGAAAATTCATAAAAAACCCATTATTCACTTGTCAAACATCCATCCTCGCTCTCTCTCTCTCTCTCATCGGCGGCGCTTCTTTACGCCTCCTTCCACCTTCGCATCCAACAGGTCTTGGCGGCTCGTCTATATATGCGGGCAACGTGCCAATCGACACGCGCTCGCCATAAGCGACACCTTTCCAGGTCTTTGACTTTTTTTTCGCGCGAACCGCTTCATAAAAATCCGAGCGGAGGCCGAAAATAAAGAGGCGCCGCGCGGATTATTTCGAGCGAGTCTCTTTTTTTTTCTGTCTTTACACCACGTCAACGAGGCTCGCATTATGACCCGCTTGGCGGGAGCTTAATTGGGCGCTGTTGCATACGATTATTATTTATTTACTTCGTGCGAAAATCAAGCGAGATGTATAGACCGATGTATGATGCATAGAAGATTATGGCCAAGGTACAAAATTGTACTCGATATTGTCTACTATTATATACGAGTGCATTATAAAAGCCCTACGTATATACGTGATCTTATTATCCTACGCAGTTGAATAAGATTTTACATAAGCCTCATATGATTTTGCATACGCGCGGGGTTTAATATAAATCATTTTCACCCGAGAACGTAGAAATTGCGAGTACAAAGGAGGCGGAGGCTACCTTGTATTGCCCCACGGTTCAGCGCTCGATCTGCGTTCCTCTTTTTTCACTCTCCTTTCATCGACGGATTGTCGTTATATATAAATCGATGTAATACTTTTAGAGCCCCCCGAGCACGAGAAAGAGAGAGAGAGAGAGCGATCGAGTTTTCCGGCCCGGCAGAAGTAGGTTCGCTCGCACGAAAGCGAAGGCGAGGAAATTAACTGGAACGCTCGAGATCCGGGGGCTTTAAGTGCCCTTTTTACATGTGTAAGATCGCGGATAGAGGCCCGTGTGTATGTCGTGTTTATGCAAATAATTGGGGCTCGACTTTTCTTTCGCGCGTGACTGCTATTGTGCCAGCGCGCGGGTATTCCTTAAACGGCCCGTTTTCTGGCCTGCCCGACGAAGGCTCAAAATAGTTCCAATTGCGAGGAGCCGAGACGGAAGCAGCTGAAAACGAAGAGCTTGCGGATTCGAAATTTGCCTTTTTTTTTGAGGGTTTCTTATGGAACTATGAGCTTCGAAAATAACCCGGAGGAAATGAATTATTGATTTGGAACTTATCTTTTGCAAGGGTTGTTTAGGAGTAATTACGAGCTCGGTGGAAAAAAATTACTGCTTTGGAATTTGCTTTATTTAAAGATTGAAAGCTTTTTTCAAAGGACGAAAGAACTGACTCGAAATCAAAAAGTAAAGCGAGCGTACTTTTAACGAAGAATTGAATTACGCGAACTATATTAGAAAGGACTGAGCTATTGATTAAAAATCAACTTTTTGAAAAGGGTTAATTAATGCAGCAGCGCCGCTCGGCTTCTTTATTTACTTAATTATAAGCGAAAAGGTAATTATATGCAAAGCAGACAGCGAAACTTTAAGGTTTTCAACATTTTTCCGTAATCTTAATTAGTTTAATCCGACGGGGAGTTTCCTCGCGATAAGGACTTTTCAAATGAATAATTATTCAGCTTTCGTACATTCTATTTATAAACGCCACACTTAAATTCATTAAAGATTCCACATGTACGCTCCATCTGCATTAGCTGCTCCCAGATAAGGCAAAAATTAAAGTCCGCCGCCGAGGAGCGCGCGGCGAACCTCAAGGATGCTTTTAAGGCTGCGACGAAGTTGCGGATAATTGCGCGGTACGATCAAAGCTGGCGCAACCTGCCGTCAGACTCGCCCCGCGCGCAAGCTCGATACAGCGAAAGCTTGGTCCGAGAAGCAATTAGGCGCGAGAGGAAATCAGGTTTCCTCCCCTGATCGAAAAGTTCGATCGAGTCTCTCGCGTCGCTCGCAACTCATACCGCCGTTAATCTCCCTTGTTTTCCCGACGGCGACGGGAGCTTGTTTTTTCTCTCCGGATCCGCGCTGAGACGGCGCCTGAATTATTTCTTAGGGGACGCGAGTCATTTGTATTCCTCGGCCCTACTCGGTACAAGACGCCGCGACGCGTCAGAGCTGCTTCCCGGTTTCCCGGCGACGTGCGACGGGAAAAGCGGCTCGACGAAGCGGCTCTCGTTGCGCTGGTTTAATTGAAAAAGTACCGCGAGCCGAGCTTCGATCCGGGGAGAGGCTGACATCGACAACGTACGCCGAGCGCATTGCTTCTGCACACGGAAAAAAGTGATTTGCCATGCTGAAAATCACTGTGCTTTTCTGCCGGCGGGGGGCTTTGCATGCTGCTGCCTTTTATTTTCGAAATTTTAGTGTAAAGAAAAATTTCATCGACTGCGAGCGCGCGACTGCATTTTTCATGACCTCTGACAGGTCGATCCTTCCTCGCTAAAAAGCCGAGTGCTTTTTCCGCGAGCCGACCCATCTGCGCAGCTCAGGGGGGCAGGCTGCTTACGGTTAAGAGCCTCTCCAACGATTCCGCTACAAACTATGAATAACGCACTTGGACCCCTGGAATATTAACGGGCGCGCCGACAGAAGCACGCTAATCCCGCGCGCCTTTTCATCTCTTATTCAAAGCACGGCGCGACGGAGGCCGGCCCTTCGAATGATATTCCCGAATGCAGCGATCGATATCTCCGAGAGCCGGAGCATCATCCCGCACGTGCGGCACGGCTGAATTACACCGCGGTCATTCACTCCCGGGGAGCCTTTCTTTCCCCGTCCTTCTCCGCTCGCGGCGTGAGGAGATACCTGCCTCCCGCGTCTCGGATGCGCCGCTCTCGCCGCCGGGCGGGCGGTGCGTACGAATCCGGCCGGCGTTAATGTTTAATAAGCGCTTCGTTCGATTTGGCGCCGGGCGCCTACTCTCCCGACCGGGGGACGCGGCCGAGGAGCCGAGAGAGAGAGAGAGAGAGAGAGCCGTACGCGAGGGGGAGATTTACGCGCGATCGATAGCGCCGGGGAGCATCATCATCCCGAAGGGGTTGACGGAGAGGATCGGGATCCTTGGCGAAGGTCGCGGCGGATGCTTGAAGGTGACCTTTGCGTCAGCGCGGCCACCGACACGTGATCCGCGCCGAGAGAGAGAGAGACAGATAGAGGCCCGCCGTCGAAGGGGAGCTGTGACGCGGGGGAAAAAATCGCAGACACGTACCTTGTCGCTCGTCGCCGGTCGCCATGGCGTGCAGCTTTTCCTCCGCTTTCCACCTGAATTTTCGAGCTTGAAGGCGAGCCTATCTTCGAGGAGTAAGTCCTGGCTGGCAGACGGGCGCTCGGGGGCGAAGCTCTCGGCTAAGCGGTCGGGAGCTGACTAAGCCGGGGCCCATCGGCCGCACGCGGGCATCTCCTCAGCTCGGGCTCAAAGTACGAGGCTCCCTCCAGGCGGGCTCCTCCGAGACTGAGAGTCGCGCGGCGCGCGCGACAGCACACCCCCATACCCAGGCTCCCGCTCCCCCACCACGCGGACCTGTTGTGCGTGGCAACGACGCCGAGCGCGCGGCGAGCATCGATCTCCGCGGCTCTATGGCGCCGCCGACCAGAAAAAGGCAACAGCCCCCCATCGAAGGGTGGGGCTGGCCGCCGCTGCACGGAACTGGGTTATGGGTTTTCGGGGATGCGCGCCCGTCGATGCCGGACGCGCGAGAGTAAATCAACCCCGGGGCCGCGGGATGCTGCGCGACGACGCTCGACGAGCTGCTGGCGTCGAGCGAGGGCGCGAGGGAGAGCTCTTTTTTTTACGGGCCTCGACGTCGGAGGAGATGGGAAGGCTAATTAATTTTGCCTGGGGGCTGCTCGGGCTGAATCGACGGGGTGCGATCGCGGCTCGGGGTTTCTCAGTGTTTATGGATTTTTCCCCGGATGTCGATTCGAGCGGCCTTCTTTCGGGGAAACGATGCGCTGGGACTGTTGAGGCGGAGTTTTGCTCGAAGCGCTTTTTTTACTATAGGGAAATATTGTTTTGCGCAATTTAAGGAATTTTTTGAAAGGAAGTTGTACGAGGGAATTGAATCATTGTGCATGGAGAGTAATAAAGTTATTCCGACGTTGATGCAGAGCTTTCGGAATTCGATTTCGAATACTTCTGCGTTGAGGGCAAAATGGATTTTTATGACATTTTATATCGGATTTAAAGCGTTAAAAACGACCTTCGAAATTTTTGAATAGACGCCTCGAAAATGACGGAAGGGTCGAAGCTTTAAATTCGCGATTAAAAGTTTTTAAAGCTGTCAAAGAGTTTTTGAGAATCGTTTTTTAAGCAGATCAAGTTCTTGGCAGCTTTCCATTCGTTTTTATTCGGATAAAATTTCGTTGAAATGCTGGTAATTACTACAAAAGAAAATTACTTTCATCTTTCATCCCAGGTTTAAAGTAGATCCCGCTGCTCTGGAATCATTAAAATGGGATACAATTTTAATGAAATACTCGAACGGAAAGAGATGAACTATTCCTCAGCCGTAAAGCAATGCGAACTCCCAGACAAAGCAAATTTTCAATCGCCTCGTTGTGTTTCCCTCCTCCGAAAACTCCTAGACAATTCAAACGTTAATAATCGCCCCTTTTCCCCTCTGTAAATTTAAACCGCCCGAATAAACTGCGAATTTTTTTACCGCCGTCACATATATATTTCTCGAATCGCATCCATTGTTCGGCGCCACGTCCGTACAAACGCGAGTTAACTCTTACAATAATACGAGCCGTCGGCGAAAAAAGTGACACATCGACCAAAATCCTATAGGTACGACCGGCAACGCGCACAGACAGCCGCTATTGAGGCCGGGGTTCGCTCCGTGATAATACTCGTAACGGAGCCGCGTTATTACTTTCTATTGTCGAACCGAATGCATTATACTCGGGAGTATTTACTCGGCGCAGAACTTCATTAATACATCGGCTAACTCGAATTTATATACGCACAGCGATGCATTTTAATTATCCGGCCGGGGCGATCGCGAAGGGATATCTAATCCGCGCTGCTGCAGGTGTGTGCGGCTCGCAATAATTGATAAGAATTGGCTCGCGCGACTTCGTGTATATGTTAAATTATCCATGCGCGGTGACGTCACGCGAACAACTGCAAGGCTCGATAATCGATAATCCCTAGCAGGGGGACGCTTCTCTATCGGGAAAATAAAAATAGCACCGAGCAATTAGCGCGAAATTTCGAACCGCGCTCCCCGGGGCGAGTTTGCCCGGTTTTTCTGCCGAACCTCCGGGGGAAAGTTTCAGCTTAACGTCGGCTAATTCGGAGGGCGGGAGAGAATTTCGGATGCATTTGAAATTCTTCGAACGGAGATAATCGCTCGCGGGATTCGCGAGAGCGGAGCTGCGCGGCGGCGGCGGCGTCGTCGCGCCTCTTCCGCACCTGATGATGCAACCGCGCCGAACTTTTGAGCGGATTCGCGGAATTTAATGTCGTATAATTTCAATTGTGCTTTTTGTTCCGCCGCGTGGATTGCGGTTCCCGGAGGAACAATAAATGGACGGGAGCAGATAAACGAACGAGAATTATTGCTTTCGACGTTTTATAAGTGTGTCGTCATTGTATGATGCAAATTGAGAAGTTCGTAAAAATGCTCGAATGCGAAATATTTTTAATCTTCTTAAGGGTTTGGATTATGTTCTTTTTTTTTATGGTTGGCCCTACTTTTTTTGGATCGGCTAAAAATGATTTTGGAATTGCATAAGCATATTCCGGCCGCGTGGCTCATCTTTGCGTCATTTCAGATCACTAGCAGTAACAGCCTTAAAATAGAAATCTTTTGGTCTTTTGAATGCTCGGACGTTTTGGTTTTAAGAATTCCAATAGGATTTGCTACGAAAATAAAATTCACTCAAAATCATCGGAAGCTCAATGAATTTAATACTTTTTAGTTTTTTGTGAATTCATAAAGCAAGAGATTGTATATTTTTTTTTATAAAATAAATTTGATTGCAATCAGTAAAAAGAAATTCTAAAACATATTTTTTTACGCACTATAGTATAAAGAGTTTTATTTTATCAGAGCCGTAGTTTATCGCAAGCTGCGCGAAAACAACATTTTTTTCTCTTGTTTATTCAGTATCTTTATTGTACGAAATGTAGCGAAATTTTGATTTGTTTAGATACTATACTTGTCAAGGAGGAAAGACTTCTATGAATAAAAAACAGTGGAAAATGTTCAACTAAAATTTTGTGATTTTAAAGTTCTTCTGGTACAGATGATAAAAAAAAAGTTCATGAATATTACATGAGAGGATATGCTTGAGAAATACTTTACTCTTTTCGGTCTAAAAAAAAAGACTGAAAAAATTCTTGCGCTAAAAATTAAAGGCGATACAGCGCAGAAAGAATTCCAACCCCTCGGCGTTTAAAACGGCATGTTTCTTTAAACAAATTTAAAATACTGCAAAGAGTATTTTTAAAGATCAATCAATAATCCTTCAAACTGTACATTTCATTTTACCTTGCAGTTTACAAAAGGCTTACACGCCGTTTATCTGTATGCATGTATATTGACATATTAGAAAATTTGTTTACCGTACTTTTAACGCAAAAAGAATTGAAGCACAGATGGTTTGGATTAGAAATTTGCCGTGTATTCTTTTTCTCCTGTTGGTCGTAATAAGAATGAAAACTTTATTCTTATTAAAGAAGATTGCGAAAAAAGAATCTTGCAACAACGAGGAATAAGTTGCGGAGAAGCTTTATTTTATTGAATAAAGTACAAGACGCCGATGGAACCTCTGATAATCTACGATCTAATTAAATGATGCGTAACCGGAGCAGTTCCATAGTACAAAGGCGGAATAACAAATACTTTCGGATCGCAGATAAACTATGAAATGGTCAAAACAACAGTGAAATATCGAGGAGGCTTATTTTCTCGTCGTACGACGATGTCCTTGAGTCTGAACTGAACCAGTCTGAAGGGTCATGCGCACTCTTTCCTTGTTATCCCTTACTTTTCCCTCCAACTAACTCTTTTTATGTGTGACTGGGTTTTTTCGGCTTCCGAATATTCTCTTTCCGATTCCAAGGGCAAACAGCTCTCTAATGGCGATTTTTATCTAGAATTACACCAACAATTTTAGCTGCTTTGAATCTAATAAAATTAAAAAAAAAAACCGTCTAGTGATTTCTATCCATAATTGGATTAATACTAATTGAATTGGTATTGTAAATAATTTGATTACTATTTTGTATTACAGATTCTCCAATAAAATCCAGAACTATAAGAAGCAAAAAATTAAAATATTAAAATATACCTGACTCTAAATAAATAAATAATAACAGTTCTTAAGTAACTTTAAAATTTTTCGCTCAAATGAAAATATATCCGACAGGCGTGAACTTATGCAAAAACATCCAGCTCGGGATGGCAACTCGTCTGTCGGCACTCGAGCTTGACGTTGCCGTAAAGAGTTCCAACCAAAAAAAATGTTACATTGTAAAATTAACACGGTGAAATTGTTGAATGCGTCGGAAGAAAGTAGGTTATTGAGCGATGAACTTCGCAAGCACCGAGATAACAGACGATTACGTGCGTGAGATTTACGCTTGGCTTGACGATCTTCCGCTTTCCAGGCCGAAACGAAATGTAGCCAGAGACTTTTCGGACGGAGGTAACTTCCGCTCGGTTGTATATAAATAGACTGGGCATTGTGCTCGGTGGTTCTCGGGGAAGTGTAAGGAATCAAATACTTGCCTGCTTATTTATAGTTTAAGGGATTTAGGAGCCACCGTTGACTCATAAGCGCTAAAACGAGTTTTTGGTGGTTAATAAAGATTTTGGCTTTTTAAAAAGTTGGTGTTGTGAACTTAAAGTAGTATAATGATAAATGAGATTAATGTTCGGACGAATACAAACTAATGTTTCACTTTGTGGTAAAAATATGGTTTTTTTTTTTAAAATATTTTAGATATTTTGAGAAGTACTTAAAATGAAGATATTTTTTTTTGCAGTTTTGATGGCCGAAATTTTGAAAAGATATTATCCAAAATTTATCAATCTTCATAACTACATTCCGGGCAATAGTATACTTAAAAAAATTGATAATTGGTGCACTTTGAATCGCAAAGTATTTTCAAAATTAAATATTAAGCTGTCTTCTGGCACTATAAATGAATTAGCAAATTCAAAAGCTGGAGTGATTGAAAAAGTTTTGTTTGAAATAAGATCTAAAATATTAAAGGATTGTAATGCAGACCTCACTTCTTTATGTAAAAGTGAAGAATCTGGCGTAGAAGGTAAAGAGAAATTGATTAAATCTTTTGATCGCTTGGGTTAACTTAAAAGAAATTTTTACAGATTTTATAAAAGTTGCCACAAATCCTGAAGAATCATTAAATCAAACAGTACCCAGAAATGTATTTCTAAAACAGAAAAAGGAGCTAGAAGAAAAAAAACAAGCAGTTTCTATACTCTTAAAAAAAGTTGAACATTTAGAAACTATGCTTAGATTTAAAGAACAGAGGATTGAAGATCTAACCAATCAGCTACACTCAGCTTGTAAAACTTAATTTTAAATTTCTCAAAAGAAACAAAAAAATTGAATGCATTGCAATAAGTGGAAATAGGCATTGTAATAAAGAAAACTAAAATATGTATTAAATTATTCTCTTATATTTAAATCTTACCAAATAAACATAGTTCTTATAAAATATTTTAAGAAGAAAATTTTACATACATATTTGATTTTTATAGCAGCATATAATAACATACTACTATAACGCAGCTCTCATACTTGGAGGTGAAACAAGTATCACACCATCCCCTCTTACAAACAGCATGGGAATGTTTCTTTTTGTAGTTCTATAAACTTCTTCGTAGGTTTCTTCATCGATCTCAATAGTTGTAACAGTCTCTTCGACTTCACCAAGAACCATATTCAAGTGTTGATCATAAGCCTGTAAACAAAGACCTTATAACCACTGTCTTTGAGATGAAATAAAAAGAAAATTGATGCTTACGTGTAAACGACCTCGAAGTTCTCGTTCATTTCTCATTTTTACATAAATTCTTTCATCAAGACTTAGTCTGATTAGATCTAAAGGTTCTTTGACATTGATTGCCGGCACCTAGAACAATTTTAGGTTAAGTTAAACGTTCAAAAAAATACCGTATTCCGTCATTGTTAAAGAGCTTGTATGTTACCTGTTCTGAATCATCTGCCATTGTATACTGCTACGCCGTAACTAAATTTAATTAGAAAAAGTAAATTATATATTTTTAAAACGATTAATTTGTTTAATGTTGACGAGCATCGCACATGATAGCGAAGCCGTTAGATGCAACAACCGCGAATTTCATAAGGAATTGAAGGACCGCAGCGCCACACTCTGCAGAAAGTAAATTCCAAAATTATAGCTTAATTATAATTTATAATAAAAATAAAATATGTAATTAGTGACTAATATTTTAAGTCAAATATTTGATAAAAAAAATTAAAAAATTAAATTATTAAATTTCATAAAGTTTACTAATATCGTATAATTGTTGATAATAATTGAGTATTTGTACTTTTTTTTAAACGATAAAATCAAAATTAATTATTCATATTTTAATTATTTATTTAAGATCATAATTCTAGTTGGCCGTCTGGCTGACGGAGTGTAATTCGTACATTGGAGCAGCATTCTGCATTTATCGCGGCCGATAACCCAATACCGACTCGTCTCCCCTTCCCCGTAGACGTCTCTGCGCTCGCCTCCAGGAACTCCGGGCCAATGTGTCGCCTCCAGGGGTCCGCGGCCGCTCCTCGTAGCGCGCACAGTCCGTGGGCGTACGTGTCTGTCTGTGTGCTCCTACTTGCTGGCGCGTAAGAGAAAGAGAGCTCGCTCGCTGAGCGTGTCACAGAGAGGCAGAGCTCGTAAGCCCAGCGCTCTCGCGATCGCGCAGCGTAAAACGCCATTTTAGCTCCGCGCTCGTGCTCTCCCCCGTGCAGTGTGTCGTGGTGTGCGCGTGCCGTCCAAAGTACCCGCGAGCTCCTCCGAGCTCAGTGCAACGCCGCCGCAAAGTGTCTCGGGGCAGAGAGGCCAAGGAGAGGAGTCCTCCGCCATCGCACAGTATAGTAGCGGCCTGAGCCAGCGAGGCCCCTTCGCCTGTGCCCAGAGGAGCGTCGTCATGCCAGGGCCGGTGCTGGCCGCTGCGGCGCCGGACAACATGGTGAGTCCTAGCATCTATATCTTACTATTGTCTACCTCCCGCGAGTCCCCCAGGAAGTCACGCCGCGGAAATGGCGGAGAGGGCAGGGCCGTAGCTTTCCAAGTGCTGTTTACTTCCAAGTCCCCCCCCGATGCTGCTGCTACCGCTGCTGCTGCTGCTGCTGCTGACGCATCGAATCGATTGCGCGAAAAAGAGAGAAGGCGGTGAAAATCAGCAGCGGGGCGAGGCGGAGGAACGCTGGGCGCAATCGATACGACGTCAACGCGGCCGGCGCGGGCGGCGTTCTTCAGATAAGGGACCCGAGAGCGAGAACCTAGTTCGAGACGCCGTGGAAGTGGAGATAAGCGAGAGCGGGGCTTTTCATTCAGCCAGACGTGAAAGGATATAGACACCTGGCCAGCCGGTAATTGAATTCCTCGCGCTTTTCGAGGACTGACCCACTGCCCGCTGCTCCGGGCTGTAAAGGAAATTGCCCGAGTAAACGAATGCCGATTAGATTCGAGCTCGTTAGTCGATGGACGGAATGCTAGGAGGGATTGTGATTCAGAGAATGACAGTTGGATCGGTGCTTGTGGGAAAAGCCCGCTTGAATATCTGCTTTCAGCCGATTGATTTGGGAATAAATTTACGTACTTTACGTTTGCTTGACCATTTGTTCGTTACGGTGCAATTATCTCCGTTGGAGTTAATGCACACGCTAAAGCGTGTACACATGTGTGCCTTTGCACAACGACAAGTTTTAGAGTTTAATACGGTTTGTTATCATATTCAATTACATACGTTTATTTAATATTCTATGCAGACGTTAGAAATTTTTTACATTTTTAGCAACGAACTGCAATATGATGATTCATAAACATTTTTACGCACGCTTATCGTTTTTTCTTCCGAGAATTGATTTATCACGCTTGAGAATATAGAAATACAGTACCCAACGTTGGACAAAATTTTATAGAGATGAAAACAAGCTGCATTGTATTTTGGCCTTTAAATTAAATTCTCACAAAAGTTTTGAATTACAAAAGCAGTTGTTTTTTTTTTTAAACGTTAAATATTATGCTGGAAAAACGGTCGTATATTTAATATTGCGTCGAGGAGAAACAATTACTCAGTCAAAACAAAAAAATTAGTGTATGCCAACGTCAACAAAGCCGCTACCCAAAACAATAGCAACAAAAGAACGGGACAGATAATAAGGCTCTCCAGACGACGAACCTCTTTTAAAACCTTTCGCAACGGCCGCGGAACTGTCCCCAAACTTTCTCCGTAGAAAAAGCCCGCGCCCACTCGTCAAGAACAACAATCCTAATCACGATTCAGCCTCGGCAAACATAACCTCCCCGGGGGGGGGGGGGGGGGGGGGGGGGCCACCAAACCCCGGG
>JAWWEM010050417.1:0-11564 GCA_035582935.1 Ormyrus thymus
AAAAAACGTTTCATTATGACCGGAAAACTGGCCATGTTTTATGGCCATTTTGTAGATTAAAAATTCTACCAGGGTAAGATCTACATATTTAGTACTAATTAATCATAAATTTTGAATTTAAACAATCGAAATTTAATTACTAAATAAATTATCTTGCTTATTATACTGTCACGATACTTTATAAATCAAATAAAACTTTGCTACGCAGTTTGAAATTTAAACTATTACAACACGACTCTGTCATTTATAACCCATAAAATCAACAAATGAAAAAATTACTAATAATTTTAAAAGTCAGCGACAAAATTTCAGCTTTGCACAAAGCATAACTATATTAGCATTCGAAGATATTATCGCTGCTTTGTCATTAATTTATTAGTTCTAAAGAACTCTTTCGAGAACATCAAACCTCAAACGTACAGTTTACCCAAACAATACACTATAAACGTCCGGCACTAATTATCGACCTTTTAAGCAAATCCAGCTCGCATTTAAGCCGCTAACGCTAGAAAATTACCTTCCTCGAGTGATTCTCATAATATTCAAATGCTTAAAACAAACTCGGCCTGATTAAGCACTACACGTGAAACCGACGGATTGGAACAATGTCAGACTTTGAAAAAAGAAGCGTATATTTTCACGGCCACGATCACATTTCGTAAGCAGCTGTATAATAAATTCCCGCAGCCGGAGCAGATACGCATTGATTCCCAATGTTCGACGATGCTCCTCCCGATTAAATTTTTATTGCCCGTTTTCGATTATTTTCGATTGCTCGCGTATAAAGCCGAATTTATGGTCCTTTCAGCCCTGACGCAAGTCGAGCTGGTGTTTTGCGTACAAGCCGAGGGGGATTCCTCTGCGGCTTCCGAATTCAAATGAAGGAGAAAAATGAGTCTTGTAATTTAAATAAATACACAAGTGCGGCGTTAGTGATCGGGATACAAATAAGACGCATAATTTTATTACTATCCCGGTAGCAGGTGATAATATCGCTAGAAAATTTTAAAATTTTAAAATCTAGCGATATTGTCCGGGGACACTCAAGAATACGCAAAGCTACAGTTGTCAAATGAAACAATAAATTTCGCCTTAGCATTCTGCTATTCAAACTCGAGCATGAAGCTTTTATTGAACTGTTTATAGTCCGCAACAATTTTCAAAGATTAATTCCGTCGGTTACGCAAGCTTTATCAAAACTCTATAATTAATTGAAATTGGAAGAAATCTTGACCGCAAACTTCACTCCGCTCTAAATTATCTCCAATAAAGCCTCCGCTCCCCGAGGAACGTCCGAGCGCAAGTTTCAAGAAAAATGTCGAATCCCGGAGCCAAAAGGTTTCGGACTTACCCCGCCTCGACCACCTGTTGATTAAGAACTAACTCCCTCAGCTCGAGCGCGAGTATCTCCCGCTTCCGGTCAGGCTCTTATCCCCTCGCAGACTTCATCCAGCGGAGGCGAGAAACTGGTCGCAAAGGAGGCAGACACTCGACGGAGGAGGTTCAGCGCCGCCTCGTCGCCGCCAAATCACTAAGCGGCTTTCCTCGCGAAATCGAGCATTTATAGCCGAGTAAGCGTGGCCGGCTTCGTTATATACACGGAATTGCCGGCGACACTTTATATTGAGTTACTTAACCCCGTGCGGGCTCCCATTGGCGCGCGACGATCGCGAGGAGTAGGACGAGAGCCGGAGAGCGGCGAAGCTTCGTTCCGAGGAGCTTTTTATTGTCGCGGACGGGAAATCTGAGTAAGGCGATTTCGGAGAAGCTGGCAGATTCGCCTTTGAAGCTGGCCTGCTTTTCGCTTCGAGTTCTTTTTTCCAGGGGGGGGGGGAATTTCGAAGGGGAAAAGTTGGAGTTGGGTAAAAGTGTAATAGTTGGAGCGGTGACATTATATTTTTAATTTAAAAAAAGTTGCGAGAAAGATTAATAAGTCTGCTGAAGGAATTTTGATTTAAATAGCGAAAGGAAAACTGAAATGTAAATTCCCAGCGAGCTTATTTCAGAAAAGATTGTCGAATAAAATCGTACGAATTTTCCGTTCACCGGCACGGAAAAGCTGCGCTTCTATACCCGGAAAATTCTCATCGCAAGTAATCGCGTCAACAAGACCGAGCAAAGAATTTCCACGCGTGCCGAAATCCGATCGAAATTCTCTGTATACTCCAAAGAGGCAGTGATTCATCTAAAAGTACACACCTGCACTTCCAATAAAGATTAAGCTCTCGAAGCAGTGAGTAACGGACTTGGCTCCCTGCCGATTTCCCGAGCGGCGAGAAAGGCCCGGGAAAGCTGTGCGAAGCTTTGCTGGCGCCGGAGCTTTTCCGCGAGGCTTGGCGCATCGCGTCGAGTTCAACGCTTGCGGTTCGAGCGATTTATTGGCGGCGGCAGCCGAAAGCAGGCATCGGGGGGGGGCTTCGCTGATATTTGTTTATTTTGAATTTAAGCCTGACGGAGCGTGAGAATATTTTGGGTTTCTCGGAAGAATTGATACATTTTGTGCAATTTTCAAGTTCCGAGCAATCAGTTGGAATGTGAAATTGTACATTTGCGGCAGTATGATTAATGTTGATTATTTGTCTTGCAAAATAATTTTGATTTACTAAAATAAAAATAGAAAACTAATTGGCTATATAAAGCGAGCTTACAAAGAGCTTTTGGGCGAAATTAAATTAAATTAGGTATTAAATTAAATTTATATTATTCAATTATATAGAGCAATATCAACACATTACAAATTATTTTAAAATCATTATTAAATTATATATATATATATATAAAATTTATATATATATATATATAATCAGTATAAAAATATTAATGTTAAAGATTATTAGATTATAGATTTAGAAAATATTATTTCTTATTTTCATTTCAGTTATATATATTTCAATTAATAACACGTTCTTAATCAAATCTTAAATAATTCTTCTTTTCCAAACTCATATATATTTAAGTAATTTGAGCTAAATAGCACTTATATTTGTTAACTTTCGAAACAGTTTTGCTCGTTAAATCATAATAACCAAAAATATCAACACCCAGTAAAATCGAATGTTTACTTTATAAAGTAAAAAAAGAGTTTTACAAACCGACAGCTATTGCAGATTTTCTGATAATTATAATTTTTCTTTGAGATTTACGCAATTTTCAAGGTGAGCAGACAATCTGAATTTATTTTGCGCACATTTCCCTGAATATAATGACCGTATAATCAAAATTATGAAGATGCTAAAATTCTCGAAAATTTTAAGAAACTCCTAAAATTATTCTACAATGTAATAACTCGTTCGCCTTGAAAGACAGATGAGACACGCGATAAATACTTTGAATAACCATTGTCAAAACTACAATTAAAGATTTAAAGTTCGATCAACTTACATTACCTAACTATTATAAATACCCTACTCCTTTACGTAAACGAGACAAACGGGAAGCACTATAAAAATTTCTTAAAATCTTTACAATTTTTTCCAACAGTTTGACTTCCAAGAACAATACGCGGCGCTCTTTTTATTTGAAAAAGTGATCTCATTTGCTACACCTTACTAACGAGTGAGCGTATTAATCCAACAATAGTCTCCTCCGCACTCGGAACGTAAACCTTTCTTAACTGTCGCAGCTTTACAGCGTCGCCCGACGAGATTCCGTCCGCACGTCGGCCCGCCTTTTTTCCGCCGTCGGCGCGATGAAAATCAGCCTCCTTATCGCGCGACTCTCAGCCGCGATTCAATGACCGCTCGCTGGACCGAGAGCCGATGCGTTCAGCGATTGTTATATTAGCGGAGATAAAAATAATCCTCCCGGGTCGCCCCGAGCACGCGATCGTTAGTTTTCGGATTCGCGTATCTTGATTCGCGTCACTTTAGATTCTCGGGCGCCGCGATCGAGCTGATGGGCGTAATGCAATCGCGTATTGAGAAGGCGATTATTAGACGTGCGATTGCGGGATTACTTAATTTCCAGAGATTCCATCTGTAATTTAAAAAGTACTGATGAAGTCGTCGGCAAAATTGAGGCAATAAAGAAGAGTAAGGGTTTCAGTTCTCGACGGAATAAATGATAGCTATTAAAGCTTCAAATTCCTGGGAGCTTTTTCGATAAATTGAAAATCACCCGGAATGAAGGTCATCCGAAAAAGTTGGAAAATCTAATGGGGCAAACGGCTCCCCCGGCAAGGCTCCTCCTCCGCCTCGATCAAAAAAGCACCGCGCTGTTGCCAACAGCGAATCAAGCGCTCGTCCGTTGGAAAGTGTAACGAGCCAAAGGAAAAGACAGCGACACTGCGATCGGCCGGGATCGCAATCGCCTTAAATTCGATGCCGATAGGCGATCAAGGTTCTCGGAAGACAGCGTCGCGCGCACATGCGAGCGGCTCGTTAAGCGGCTGCGGAGACGTCGATTGTTGATGCGGCGAGAGGGACTTATTCGCCAGGAGCTATTAAAAAAATGCTCGCTTCCGGCGCTCCGACGCGCCTGATGTTAATGTCGCGCTCTTGAACCTGCCGAGGAGACGGAGCTCGGCGACGTTCTCCTGGCTGGCGGTGAGGAGTATTAGAGTTGTTCTTGACGTGCAGAAATTTATCGATTTGTTTATCAAATTTGGGCCGCAGTTCTGAATGGATCAACAAAATCTAATTCAATTAATGTCAAGTTCAATGACGCTACTTTATCGAAGCTCGGCTCCTGCCTACTTCCGCAAAAAATACCACGGACTCCTGCGGTCTTGCTAACCTAATTGCTCGAGGCTGCACCGAGTCGCAGACTTCTCCGTCGGCAAGACATCGATCTTACTCCTTCTTTTTCCACCGAAAACGAAGACTTCCTGGCTTTTCATCAAGGAAACCGAATCTATACTTTTGTTTAAAAGCTCTTCGTTGGTGCATGAAAAGCTTTAAGAAGGGACTGGCATGTATGCGCATAACTGATGGCCGGGCTCGGGGTTTACGTAAATGCGAGTGATGCACTAGTCTTAATGTCTTCTCTCGTTCAGGAGAGAATCTTATGCGAGTCATTATTTTGAATTTTAAACTGATTGAATCTTGGGTAAATTGAAGATGTTACGATGGGTTTACGAATAACGTTTAAATACTAGACAATCTTTTGGCTCGAAAATACCATTTTAATTAATTTTGGTAATAAAGTAAATTAAGGAGCTTCAGAAAATGTTCATTCATTTTACTGTCGGTTTAATGTATACGTTAGTTATCACATGGATAACTTTAACATTGTGGACATAAGAACAGATTACGATTTTTCCACTTATTAAACATGTACCGATAAGTATAAAAAATACAAAACTGCGGTTACATAAAGTAGAAGAATGGAATACAGATAATAATGGCAGCTAGTAACAATGCTTATATTGAGCCTATCTGGATTAATTATGCAATCTCTATGTTAAACTGTAAAAGTTTTCTGAATTCTGAGTTCAATAATTGTTGCGTATGTTTAAATAAAAAAAATTTTAATTACAGAAAATATTAGATCTTTCCTCAAAATCCACGTTGGTAGAATATAATCTCTTTTAAGGATCCATGTTAGTTTCCTGTTTAAAAAAAGGCGCATGCGAAAGTCAAGGTGCAAAATCTAAAAATGAATTGCAGCCTTATAGAAACAACGCTGTAAACAAATCAATAAGCATTGGCATTTAATCGTATTAGTTTTTGGTGAAAAGCAAAAAAGTTAAATAAACAAATGTTCTATTTTTAAACATTAGCTCGTTTTTTCCTTAATGTTTCTGTTCGGTCTGGTGTAAATGTTATTGTCGGTACAATAATTATTATTAAACACAAGATTGTTGAATAAACAAAACCAAATGCATAATATCCGTTCCTACAACATCCCTTTATTCAATCTCAAATGGAAAAGCGACCCAACACTACAATACACACGAAGAAAGAATGCTAACTCCGCGAAACTTAAAACAAGTTTAATCCGGATCCTCTTTACTTCCCAAAACCACCCAACAGATCGTCTGAAAAGCAGGCCAACTAATCCCGCAAAAAGCGGCGCGAAAACAGAAAAGAAAAAAAACAAAAACCACAACCGCGAGACCGCGGCACTTAATAAAGCCGACGGTGAATTCCTCCGGGCGACGAATTCCTCGCGCGCAGCCCGCGTCTCGATCTCATCTCGGCCGCCTATATAATATCGAGTCCGCTCGCAGTCGCCGCCAATTATTCGCGCGGCGGCGAATTAGCGGCGCGCGCCGCGCGCGTTTTCATTCCCGCCGCAGGAAAGCTGCGCGCGGCGCCGGGGAGGAGAGGCGACGACGGGCGGTTCTGGCGAGCGAGAGCCGGCCAAGGCCCTCGGGCGGAGAGGAGCGTTTCGGGCCTCAGCCAGAATGCGCGGGACGGGCATTCTTCTTTGCGCCTCGTTCGCTGGACTTTGACGGAATGGTTTTTGGGGAATTCAGCCGGGAGTTGTGAGCTCGTTGGAGATGATCGGTTTGTGCTGTTGATTTGAGGAGTAATTTTGCGTCGCAGCGACTCGATGAAGTCGAGTTGACGAAGAGAAGGAAGCGTGCGCACGCTTTTAAATTCCACTGCTGGTCTCGCGGAGGTTTCAAATCGCATTTATCGAATACTAAATTTCACTTCATTGCCCGCAAAAGCAATTGCACCGCTAATGATAATTATCAATGTGCAGAAGATTGAATTAATAGTGAGTCATGGTGCAAGCAGCTCCGACACTCAATGAAAATCCGATCTTTAATTATTAACATATTAAATGCGCAATTACGAGACTTTAATAATTTGCCGCTTAAAACTATGCGCGCCGAGAAAGTTTTAGATTCGCAAAGAAACAACTGTCGCTTTACAAATAAATGCACTCGGACTAACTGTGCTCGTGCGCAGACTCGGTTTTTTCTCGATAAACCAGTACGTGCCGGGCATCGCCGGTTATATTCTGCGCGTGATTCGATACAAATAATCTTTCGACGCCTTTAATTATTTACTACGAGGAAATAACAAGCTTTATCCTTAAAGAATAAAACGGGAGCTCCCGCCGAGCGGTCGTTAAAAAAAAGAAGCTCCTCTGGAAATTCCGATTTTCGATCGGACCTTATTTTGATATTTTCAACTCGCGTCGGTACATCGCATCAGTTCCATTCAAAGGAGATTTATCATCAATTAGAATTCCGCCTTAACAGGCGAAATTTCACAGACCGATCGTGACGCGACTAAGCGCGAGAAAATGTTGGTTAATCCTCGTCTGAAGCGGTTTCAATTAAATGAGAGTACCGCTAAATCGTAGCTTTTTCCATTATTAGGTTATTTTTACATGGCAAAGTTGCTCTAATTTTGTAAATTTATCAATGCATCTTCATTGCATAATAGAATTTGTTCAATTCTGCAAGTCGTTCCAGGGCAGGCGGTAAATTTAAAAAGTCTGTATTAATTACTCCAATACCGTCAAAGTGTCTAATATGTTTAATTTAGCTGCGTTGTCTTAAAATTTAATTAATAGAAATTGAATAAATTAATTAAAAATTCATGTTAATTATTTTTTTTTTTTTTCTACTTAAAGCAAGGATTCGAATTAAAGCAAGAAATTTGATAAAATTTGCTTTCAAAACATGAAGTTATAAATGTATAAGATAGAATTTCCGAATGCTTTCTGCATACGTCAAAGTATGCAGAATTACGGGGCCTCATATAAATGCGTCATTCATCGTAATCTGATTTTCTAGAAAGCAAACATTATTATAAAGTTCGTTTTAAATGATCATTCTTAACTTAATTCTGATAATCGGCGACGTTTTGGCGAAAAAGAAACCGCCCACTGGTCATCGAATTTGCACCTTTCAGTTTTTGCGAAGCTCAATGGACTCTTAATTTAATCAGTTCCTTGGCGATGCGCCATTCTTTGAAAAAATTAATTGCTCGAATGGAGAATACAAACAAGAAGATAGCCAACTACTTGTTGCGTGAAGAGCGGAGACAAGAGCTCTAATTAGTTTAACTTACGAGCATTCTCGTATCTTCCTATATATCGGCAAACGACTTTTTTCGCGTGCGAACTAATTTTATACATGCCGATGCACTTTGCGAGAACATTTCATGCAGAATTCTTTCACGGAATTAAATAGAGCTGTAGTTTACTTGTTAATAGTATTTATTATAGCATTGGGCGGTATTCTGGCAGATTTTCTTGCAGCAACCAAATGAGAGCAGATGTTGTTAAAATATGTGTAATATTGTTATACAGATTTAAACAAAATGCAACGGTTATGGAATTTATTTTTCAAAGAAGTATAGTAAATTTTTTTATTATTATCTAGGGAACTAAATTTAGTATTTCAATAAATATATAAGAAGATTTAACAGTATTTGTTTACATTTTACTTATACTATTGAAAAGGTATAATTTACACGATTCGTAAAAGCTGAATTTATTTATTTTTAATATACGAAAATTTTGAAAAAAAAACTGTTTTCAGCGCGCTCATTAATAAACAAGGATACTTATTCATGTAACAATGACGTCCCGTCCACCTCCATAGAAAAAAAATCAATAAACCCATATATAGAATAATTACGCGTAACAAAATGTATATTTATTTAACACAATTCCGCAGCGCTCGCTAATGAAAAATCAATGGATCGCGCTTCGGAAAAGAAGGCAAACGGGAGAAAGAACTCTCGCGCCGGGAAGAAAGAAGAACCCCGCCTTCGGCGACGAGGCGCCAAACGACGAACGCGGATTCATCCGGATAGTTCGAGTTTCGAAGGACCGAGCGCGCCTGAATTTCGCAAGAAAAAGGCGAAAGAGCCGCTCCGGCGGGCGCTAATTCGCCGCATAATTGCTCGTCTTTTTTCGTCGCCGCTTGAACGAGGTGAAACGGTGGCGGGGCTTCTTCAGGCCCGAGACGAGGCGCCTGACCAATATTTGAGCCGCGCGCTTTTGAGTTAGCTGCCGTCGCGTTTGCCCAGCTAGCTTTTCTTCTCGGCAGTCAATAATATTGCTTTAGTGTATTGTTTCGACAGATTTTGGTTTAGTGGAAAGTGCTTATGGGCCTTGAAATGCGAAAATTTATATTGCACACCGTTACATGAAACGCTTTTGGAAAGAAATACTTTAGAAGTGGGTATTTATTTATTTGTTTGGAAAAACTTTGCGAATAAATAGTTCACTGAAAAAAGTAACGTAGTCAAATTTATTATTTTGTTTTGTAACAAATAAATTCATGCTACTTCTTTAGCAGTAAATTTTATCCGATTGGCAACGAAATCAAGGTGATAAAGTATATATAAAACCAGCAGCGATATGATCGGTAATGGGTCAATTGTGATTTTGCAGGAGGTACCGTAATTGGATTTTAATTACCCTGTAATTGAATTGGAAAGTCGTTACTCGGCCTAATGGATGCATTCCGGTCAGCTTTTACTGGAGCTTTCAGTGTACGTTTTTGAATGAACAGCCTCTAGTTGATTCGTGAATGCTTCGTTCATGCAAGTTTTGTGTTTGATTGTCGATTCATAACAAACTGTATGAAAGAGTTAAGATTAGAGCAGATAGAAGACTTGATGCGACTAAGATTTTTCTATTTATAATACAAATTTTTTAATCTGCAAATTTATTAAATACTCTATATCAAGAAGAACGAGTAAATCTTGTCACAGCAATGTAAGATTCCAATTTGTTTTACGAAATTTGCCAACAATCTCTTGTCATCTTCAAAAATAATGAAATTAATAGCTTAATTTTGCAAAAAAAAAAAAAAAATATTTGTACTCGAATCGTAGATTAACACATAATATGTACAAGACATCATTTGTTCTAATAACATATCATTACATTCAAATTGAATATAATGGTGTCACATTTTTATGAATCCCACTGGTTTATCTTGATGTTCCACGTGCCATCTGGAAGAAATTTAGATTATAGTTGCAATTGCTGTTAGATTTAATTTTTCAGTTATTATTTTTCATTAAAATTTACGTAAAGGTAAATTTATGCGACCCATATCAAGTCATTAGATTTTAGGTGAAATATACAATACTTGAAGAATTTAAGTTACTTATAAATTCAAATCCAGCGACTTTGGCCGAAGAGCAATAAATTAAATGATTTCTTTTTTAAAATATCATCAAAAGACACAAAGCTTGACAATGACACACTTTCGAGCAACTCGTCACGAATACAAGATCAAGCAGCGTAAAGATTAAAATCTGCGCAGCCGTTCCCTCTCAGCCCAAAGTCTCTCGCGATTTCGCAAGTTTCCACGCGGTAACGTCGCTGCAATTGAAGGAAGTTCGCGACAGCCGGAAATCGACAGCTACCGCTGTTCTTCTTGACTTTTCTTCGGATGGATGATTTATGGAACTTTCAAGAAATTCCGTTACATTTCAGCCGAAGATGTCAGTAAATAATAATTTGATGGTATTTGCCGAAGTACTACTTTTCTTAATTGAAATTCAACATATTTTTTAAGCACTGCAACTCGCCAGTATGCAATAAACAAATGTTAAGTTGTAGAAAAATAAAAGACAAATTTTCGTGCATTGTGCATACTCTCGACAAAAAATACTTCAATAAGAAGGCGCTAAGCGTGCTCGAGAAATATTTCGAAGCACCTGTTGTGCAGGAATAAAGTTTGCACCAAGTTCGCTCATGTAACGATCTTTTTGTTTTGCTCGGAAACTCGGGCCAATAAAACGTCTGCCAACCAGGAGCGACTCGAGGTTTTCCAGTTTACTTATTTCAAACAGTTAAGATTCAACGAGCGATCTAAGGCTCGACTTAACTGTACAGGTCAAATAGAAGATTTACTTTACAGCATTTAGACATGAAAACTGCAGAGCGTCGTTCAAACAATTGAGATAAAATGTTTTTGAAGCTTTAATTCGTCGTCGCCGAGCAATTTAGAATAATAAACAGGCTAATCATGAACGTTTCTTAATTATCTCGATGCTGAAACACAAGTTCACATCGTATACGACGTGGCACTTCTTTTAAAAAATTGTACAACAATTCTCGTTAGAAAATTCCTGTCCGTTCGCTAATTATCCGTCATTATTCCATATCGCACAGCTGCCGAGAAAACCTGCCATTAGTTCACCGACTACGCCGAAACCGTAACTCCTCCGACCGCCGTTATATATATAAGCAGCCTTTACGAGCTTTCGAGAGGACTCTAAATAAAGCTCGATCGACGCTTTCTTGCCCGGCGAAAAATGCGGCAAGTCGCGGCTCGGAAGCCGCACTCGTCGACCCCGACCGGGACGCGAGCTTGCAGTCGCAATTGCCGCCCATTCAGGCGCTGCTTTCGTCTATAGGCCTTCGATTTTCGCGGAGACTGCGCCGAGGAGCTGCCGAGGAGGCGCGGGATTGGCGGAAGGCGCGAGGACGTTGATGTCATCGTTTATTGCAAACGTCCGTCTTTCGGTTGCAATTCGCGCTATTTTCAGGCGGCTTTCCAGCTCTCCGGTTGTCCGATCTATTGGCCTCGTAAAAATAATGATCGAGCCGAGATTCTAGTGTCATTTGGATCATTATAGGCAAGCTGATGTGAATAAATATTGTGAAGTATTATAAAATTGTACAAAAGTATT
>JAWWEM010050418.1:0-11564 GCA_035582935.1 Ormyrus thymus
TTTCAGGATAGTGCAAGTTTGTCCTTCGATTACGATAGAGTATACTAATTTTTAATGAGATATTTTTCTCAGTGTGTGAATTGCAAGATTTACTGAAACTCGTCTGCATAGATTTTTCATGTTTAATATTTTTTGCGTTTCCGATTGATCAAACTACACTGTTAGAAATGTCATTAATTTTAAGAACAATTTAAGAATGTTATGAAGTTTTCTTGCAAAAGCGTATATTAAATTTACGAATTTGTTATTAAATTTCAAAATTTGTTATTAGATTTTTAATGTAAATGTGTATTAAATTTTAGAATTTTCATTAAATTATACGTAATATTAGATCGTAGTGTATTAAATTTTAAAATTTTCATTAAATTATACGTAATATTTTTTAGAATTTTCATTAAATTATATTTAATATACATATACATTAAATTGAAATTAAAAAGTACAAATTAAATTAAATTTAATAATAGCGTTTGAAGTTTTTTTTAACAGCGTAGTTAAAATTAAATTTCAATCTTTTGGAAAAGTAAAATTTTCAAGACGTACTAACAAAACTTACCTCACGCTTACATTAGTTCTCAGTATTATCAAACTCTCGAGTTTCGGCAACGTTAGAAAGAAAGCTTAAAAACGAGTTTCAAGAAAAAGGTAGAAGATCGAGCAATGATAAAGAACAAAGCCTTCCGATTAACTAGAAAAGGATCCGATCTGGTCAGACATGCATTTAACTCTGTGTCCCATTGTTTTTTTTTAGTTTAAAGTTATAGGTGTGTGTTTTCACCTATTCTATTTTTCTGAAACAAAGGTACAAAATTATTAATCATTAAAGCATAAACATTTAAAGATTATAATTTCTTCGTATTTTTAGAATAAAAATGACAAATTCACTCTTTTTATTATGAAGGAAATTCATTTAAAGATTCCGACTGATTGAATATTGATTTAGGCTTGAGAACTTTTTAAAGCTAAAGTAATTACGAACGCATTCAAAATACTTTTCAAAAAAATATGACAATCGATTATTCAATCAATTGTTTTAAATTAACTAACAAATAATTTGATTTCTACAACAATCAAAACTCTAATGAGCATCTTTTCCAATATAACAGTTTTTTACCGCCTGCGTTTGTGAATCTATTTTAAGTATTAAAATTTTCTTCAAAGTCATTTTGCTTTTATTTTGAACAGCAAAAAGATCCTTCGCTTGTACATAAAGTATTTTACCTTTCCGTAAGGTTAACTAAACCTGTACTCCTTTTCATAAAAGTCATCCGTAACAAAGGGTTGATTCCGCAAAAAGCCGGCGGTTCCGCCGAAAACTCGTCGAGTAAAATTAATGACGCGCGTATTTTGCAGCCCTCGGCAATGAAGAACAAAGACTCACAGTTTTACAAAAGCGGAGTCTCAACTACCACTCAATCCCCCTCCCGCGACAGATTCCCGTCCGCACTCGCGCCATTCGAAGCCGGCTTTCCCATTACCACTCGGGCTCGAATCATCATCCTGTCTGTTTTCCCAGAAGCGCTCAATACTTCCCCCGCCTAGTGCTTGCCGGCTTCTTTGTCCTTTGATTATTTTAGCGCAAATAGTCGGAGAATTTCCCGGGACCGCCGCCGCGCTCGATCATAATTGAATCGGAGAAAATCGAGAGAGAGAGAGAGCAAGTGAGCTGGATAATGTGCCTCCGCGCGCGAGCGAGAGAGAAGCAAGACTTGAGCCCCAGCTCAATTGATGTACAATTCATTTCCCGTGACTGATGGATCTGTCGCGATTCTGGCTAAACTGGCCGCAATATCGCGAGCGGACCGTTTGCAGGACTGGTGCAGCGGCGCCGAGAACTCGTTCAAAAGTGGAATCAGAAGTATATCAGTCAATTGGTAATTAAGTAAATCCGAGGCTGGAGCTTTCAGCGCGTTTTACACGATTACAGCTGCTATTGGTTTTCCTGCGGTAGTCGTCGCTGTCACCCTGCAAACATTCAATTGCCCTGGCTGTTTTTAATGGCTGGCAATGGAAACTATAGGATGGATTTCGAAAGTCTTTAACGGTCACTACTTTGTTTCAAATGGATTTTCTCGAATGTTTCGAGTGTCAATTACTCCTGCCTATGAAAAATCACTTGTTACTACTTTTTTTTTCAAACCTCTCTAAATTATTGATTTTATACTAAGATTTATATATTTTTTTAGTATTTCATTGGTAAGAAATAAGTATGGAAATTGTATGCTTAGATGAGTTTTAATGTGCTTTAAAGAGAAGCTTTTCGATAATGTCAGAAGCTTCATACTAAATTGATTACATTTACAAATGAATTTCAGACAATTAATTTAACCTGACAGAACTTGAGAAGAAAGGAAGTGGATTCTATTTATTGAGTTTCACAATGCTTACGAAGATAATACATTATAACCAATTAAACTAGGATTACATGCCCCATAAACACCCTCAGCGCGAATGGCTGGAATAATTTCTTTTTATTTTGTACACTTGACATTGATCAATCCTTAAAAGTTCTGAAAAGTTGTATAAACGTCACAAGCAGTAGAACAGCCCGCAGTACCCGATTATCCTTGAAGAATTGCGAATAACGTCAGAATTACAGAAACTGGATTAGCAGCGCGCGCGAGAGCCGTCAGAATTTATTTGCGCGTAAGCAGCAACCGCATAATGTAAAACCGGGGTTTTAAGCGCTGCTCAACTCCAAATTTACACTCCAAATGTTGCGCTAAACTTGTCGGCAGATTATCGGGAATTCGTCAGTCGGAATGGAAATTCCTCCGCGACTCTCCGGCCGAGGCGCAAAAAGCCGGAGGATGAGTTTCACGAGAGCTTCCGTGTCTTCACATTCAAGCGTCGCGCGATGAAAGCGACTCATCGAAACGGAAGAAACAGAAATTGGGCGGCGAATTCAATATGAGCCGCTTTCGACGCCGAGAAAAAAGTCGGCTGCGGATACTAATAAAATTTCAATTGAAGTGTATTAATACACTTTGTAACAAAAGTAAATTTGGAAATCTTTAATTACGTTTCGCCGCTTTTTCTTATTATGCCCAAAGCAATGCCTTTTTATAGAGCGATTCTTCAATCTTTATTTATGAGCGTTCACTGCTGGTCGGAATTTATCGATGAGCTAAAGAAAGGAGACACGTGGAAATGGGAGGCAACAACCGGCAATGTCGGAGTGGAAATGATAGAGCTTTACGGTAATTGCCCATCGAGTTTTGCATTTGGCAAATGGAGGATGCGAAATAAGTTTAGATTAAGCCGAACAGAACGCAAGAAATAGTGGCGCGTAGAACTCAAAATACATAAAAAAAAGGAAAAAAAAAATCGCAAACGAGGCGTGAAACTCAAACGCGGTGTGTATACACTCTTTTGATGGGAGAACCTGCAGAAAGTCATTTCGATCTTTTCCTATTTTTTTCTCCCCGATGTTGATTTGCTTATTCACGCGTGCGTGAGTTATTTCCAGAGTTAAATCTATCGAAAAGACGTATTTTACGTGCAATAGGGTGTAAATAATATTGCAATTCCGCGTTGTATATATGACTTCAGTAAAGCATTCGCTTTCAAGTTCCGTAAAAGATTTTTTATTCATTTTTATTAACTTGTCATTTCTGCAAAATTATTTAAACTGAATAAACCAGGTTCCCGTAACTCGTTTCTTCCTAGATCAATGAAATATATAGGTTAAAGGAACTATACGACTCGGAATTATCTGAGAGCGAGTTCGTGTGAATTACTGGAGATATAGCAGGAAGTAGTAATTAACGAAATTTTAAAGGAGCCTCTAATCTACAAAACGCAGAATAAACTTGATAGAATTTAATCAAATTCTTGATAAAAGCTCACTTGTACAACTAGAACAATATAAATATTTTAATTGTACTAAAATATAAATAATTGTAAAATGTAATACGTTTAGTGTCTAAAGTGGCTTGTATTTTAAAGTAAATACTTTTGTCAAGCTGACATTATTCTGGAATTCGCACTGCTTTTATTCCGATTTCAAATAACAAAGACAAAAAAACCGTCAACTCTCTCCGTCATCGAACGTTGTTTCTTGTTCAGGTAAAAAGTAGGATCTACAGCAGGGGAGACTCGGGCACAAGATGGTCATAGCGGGCAAATCGGACACCCCCTATTAATTCTGATATCGCTGTTACGAAAATTCTGAAACAAATCGAGTATATTACATGTGTCATTGGCATCAAAGTTTCAGTACGTGCTCGCTGCTCGCGGTAGTAACATGGCTTGGAAATCAAAAAATTGATTTTGGTCTGTGAACTTACGATGTTATCAAGGTAAAAAAGTGAACTTATTTTTTACGCGGATGATGAAATTAATTCGAAAATAGTATCAGGCTGTAGTATTTATAGATATTTTAAAAAAAAAACTTTTAGAATCAATATCAATTTTTTTTTCACTAGTTTTATCAAAAAAAGCCATTTTATCCATTCCGGGCAAGACGGTCCGAGCAAAATGGTCACCTTGTCCTGCATATAATTATATATAATTATATAATTATATAATATTATATTATGATAAGTAGGGGTTTATGACGACCGCGATAAGGGAGAGAGAAACTTCGTTTATGCCTACCGCCGTAATTTTCCCCGGGTGCGAACGAGATAGGCTTATGTAGAATAACCCGTCGGTTGCCACGAACCTCTATAAACAAATGTATATATAAATATGATCAAAGTTGCTTGTTTAACCAATTTTTATTGATTTTTCCTGAGGGTGTCCGTTATGTCCGGCGACTTCTGAAGACCTCAAAATAATTCATCGCTATGGTTGCATGACATTATTTATTTCGATGTCTACTTTAGAAAAAAATTTTAATTGATTATAGTTCTCTTTCTTGAATCCATTTTTTATTCGTTTCTCCTTAAGGTCCGTCTTGCCCGGGCCTCCCCTAATATTATTATTCTTATGTTTTCCCTTTTCGGTTAATCTTTTGAACAATCCACGAAATAATATAACCCAATGACCGCAATATAAACGGAAAAGAGCTCTTATCTTTTTAAAGGGATAATTCAGAACTCCATTTAAACTAATATTCTTCGTATAATTCTTTTAAGAGCCTCATTATAAGAGCTTCAATAAAATCCCGTTTTCAAATCGTTGCCTCTTGCAAATAGGGTTTCACAAAAAGAAATCGCAGTAAAAATGCAAATTGGCATATTGCACGGAGATTTTCTATTCTATTACACCGTCAGCGCCAAAGTTTCGAAATTCATTGCGCAATCGCGAGAGATCAATCATCACAAGATATTCAGCGTCAGCTCGAGTCAGTCGAGGAATAAATTACGGTAAATAATGCGGATCGCTCGTCAAAGTCTTTGAAAAATAAACTAAACGGAGCAGCGCGTGTCGGCCTGTAAATGAAGATCGACAGCGGAGCCGTCGAAAACTGGAGGCGCAGAGCTCTCGCCGACTCGCGCGAGAGAGAAACTCGAGGAGCCGTAGCAGCGCCAAGTTCCAGTCCGGCTACTTTGGCCGGCCGATAGCGAGCTCGAAAATGGACGCGTGCTCTCGGGGCCCGTCCTGTCAAAGAGTCAACTGCTCCGCGTGCATTTATAGGGGAAGAGCGCTCCTCTTGACGTCTCGCGTCGTCCCGCTTTCTCGCGGACATCGATTGTCTCGTTCGCGCGAGCGCGTAAAGTCTTTGGTTCGCGACGGCGCGACGTCTTTGTAAATTTTAAAACCTCTAGCCCCGAGGACGTTTACGGTGTACAGTAAATATAACTGACTGCCGGTCGATCCTGTTGGATTTATGCGTCGTACGCGCCGCTCGTTTTGCAGTGCTTTTAAAGCGCGCGATACCTCCGCCGAGTTCAAAGCGATGCGATGCATTCTTTTCTTTCACGCGACAATCAGTCACTTTGAAAATATTTCAAAAGTTTCCGAGCGACCGACTCGAGGTCTTTCAAACCAGAGAGGAGAGAAGGTGTGCTACATTATCATACACAAGATTGAAATTTTAACACGCGTACGAGTGGAAGAAAATTAAAAAAAATTTATTGTAATTAAGCTTTATTTAAATGATGAAAGAGTGTTAAATTATTTTGGTTTAGACGTAAATCTCGAGATTTTGCTTCGGCGAGCGAAAGTCAACGAAGTAATCTAATGGATTAATATGACAGGCTGCATCACGGAAAGCCTAATCTTACCCTATATTAAGTTTCCAAGTAATTAAGCTTGCTATCGGACACTCTAACCCATATAATATCATAAAAATCTTCGCCAGCATTGTTTTTTCCCGCCATAAAAGCTCTATAAATGTATGTTTCATAGTTAATAAAGCAAGACGCGCAGAAGGAAGGTAATCTAATACGTCTTAAAAAAAGAGAAGGAAAGCGTAGTCATAGCAACTTATCAAAGCGAATAAGTGCTCCCAAACACGTAAATATTTGGCCTTCATTTCTCCCCCTGCCCCGGTGGTAATAGTCGCTATTCCGCGCACGGAACAACTTCAGTTTTCAGGATGCGTTCGGCGCGATCTGACAAGTTTTGTCTCTGGGAAGAGATACATATCTCTAATGGATCCGCTGCGAGAAAGTTTTATTTTCTTGATAAATGCGGCAAACTTTGGGAGCGGAGAAGGGCAGGCTGACGCTTTCTCGCGTACGCCTGTTTATTTATTCAAATCGATATCAAAATAATATCTGACCATTCATGACATCTTCATCCCGAAAATAGCTGGTTACACGAAAAATTAATGTTGTTATTATTACTCGACAATTCATCACTCAGTTGGAAGTGAACTTTTCGAAAACAAATTATTTATTTATTTGCGATACGATCCTTCTTCTCGCGCGTGAAAAAGTTTTTATATAAAATGTATTATGTTATGTTATGACGTAATTCAGAGGGAGATAATATAATCTTACATTTATTAGAATTGGATTTAACGTACACAAATTAAAAACGTACTTTTCAAAAGGCTAAAAATAATTTATAAATTAATAACTGTAGAACTGCTTAAACGATAATGTTCAACTTTGAAGCACTTTCTTTGAAAATCCTGTTAAAATATAATTAACACGCAAGAATACTAAAAGAACTTTTAGTAAAGGCTTCTTCATATCAAAACCTCAAAAAATCATTATTGCTAATCTCGAAATTAATTAACTTCAAGTAAAAGTAAAGCGCGCATTTTACTTTCCTTTTGGCGTTTGTTTAAGAACTCGTCTTGAACTAAAACGAATTTCCCCTTTAACCTTTCTCTGCACTTAGCCATTTTCAATTGCCTAATTGTTAACCCATTATCTATCGATCTGAAACTCGCGAAAGATTGTGTAATTACAGGCCGGAGAGCAGCGACGTTCGTAAAGCACTTACCTCCGTTATATACCCTTTAAAGAGACTCCTTATGAGATTTAGCGGCAGATTCAGCCGCGATAGGAATTTTAATCTTCCTCGGGGGACGCGTGTGAGTGACGCTCTATTTTTTTTTTTTTTTTTTCCCCACCTCGATTCGTTTCCAATAAGGTGCCCCGCGCGCGACTAAAAAGAACCGGGGAAGAAAAGACTCGTTTATCACCGGTGCCAATACGCAAATCAAACCGATGGATCCGCCCGATAATGTATGCGCAAAAACTATATAAGCGAAAGTGATCTATTGGTCTTGGGGGGGGGGGGGGGTGAACCGGCAGCGCTATTAGCCGAGCTCTCGCGCGTTTGTTTCGGCTCTAATGTACAGGCTCGTCTCCGCCTTCGCATTTTTCCTCGCCGTCCGAGTAATGGCTTATTTTTAGCTGGCCAATTTACTTATTCACCTGGGAGCCGGGGATTTTATACAGTCTTTTCGATAAGTTCGATCGCGTAAGCGGTTCAAGCTGCAGATTTACTGTACCGAGGGATCACGCATTAAGATAAAAAACTCTTTGAGCGTTTAAAACGGCATTTCAATGAGGGTTTCATAGCGGAACGGATCGGTTGCAATTAATAATGAAAATTAACGGCGATATCTTTACTAAGCCATTCTACAGTCGACATAAAGAGATCCGTCGCTTTTAGCGCGAGCAGCTTTTTAAGCGCTTCAATTATTTGTAAATTTTAAAAAAAGGTTACGAGTACCTGCCTCACGTGCGCTTGAGTCGCCTGCTAACGTTGAATTTCATGCAAGAACTCGAGCTAAACCTTTAATGGAATAAAATTTTATTTAAATTGGCCATGTTAGTTTTAAAGTAAAAACGTTTTAACGGTATTGGCACAAGAATACTTAAGAATAGTTAAAAAATGGAATTTCAATGTAAGTAAGATTAAATGTTATACTATTGCTATTGCGTATTAACTTTGTATGAAGATTTAATTAAGTGTCAGAATAATAACGTTCTGTTTTAGTATACCGAACATGCCGTTCCGTAATGGACCTTTTTTATAACGTACCGCTAAGCAGGAAAATCCCTCGTCCGTATTAATTAATTTAAACATTTTTCTTTAATTATTAGCAAATTCTCTTGAACAAGCATGACAAAAATAAAAGTGTGATAATAATAAACAAACAACTTAGTAATATAAATTTCGATATATTTATATTTATATCATCAATAAACTGATTCATTTTTTACTATTTATTAGTGAATTTATTGCATTCCAATAGATCACATTTATTTAAATCCAAGTAAAGTGATTTATGGCTTATAGTACAATGTTTCAATTCATTATACGAATGCGCTTTTGTGCCGTTTGTAAATTATTTATCAAGAATATATTAGAATTTAAAAGACAACATACAAGAAAGTGAATAATTAAATATATGTATATTATTTAATTTGCTTATTCTTGTATATAATAGTAGTTAAATATCATTCATTTTCAAAAAAAGATTTAATTGAATCTCGCGTCAAAAACTGTTTAGTCGACTAATGAAGTGTTTGTAATTAACGAATTATATTAAAATTGTTCAATACGTTAAAAATGTCGTAACACAATACAAAAAAATGTACACTTTTTTCTGAAAAGCCTTTTTCTGAAAAGTCTTTTTCTAAAAAGAAAATAACTCGTACAAATCAGTTACTTATCTACTACTTTGACCACTGCAGTAAAATATACTCGTAAACTTATATAATATTTTACCGATTGACATGTTTTTGTCCCTGGCGATGCGCACGTCTTCGACATATATTCTCAAAAATTTTATAACTTTAAAAGAAATGAATTGTAGAAATGATGTTCAAGAGAAAAATTGAAACGCGAGGAATTCGAGCTCGTGCCACATTACTTTTCCTCCTCCTTGGAGAATGCATTAATAAGTTTATTTCCAGTTTTGTTTATTAGTTTCATTATAGCGCAAGTATTTCTAGATTTTCTTTGCGTACCTTCTCATTCCTTTGTAGTAGCAACAGCAATCATTTTGATGCTATTTTAAAGCTATTGTTTGATTCAAAGTCTGCAGCAGACTTTTCTGTTAATTTTGATTTCGGAGATAATGAGTTATTTTTCTTCATTTAGCAATTTAAATAAGTTCCTCGTTTTCCACATTTCTATTCTCTTTCTTCAATATTTTCTTTAGACATGCTTTCAGTTACCAAAGGCTGGATGAACCGTTCCTCGTTTGGCTTTTAATTCGCGGCAAACTCGATCAAAAACAAATAATGATCACAGAGCGGAAGGATTAGTGCTTTTATCGCGCGTTTAATGCTGCTCTGGACTTTGATAATAATTCACGCCTCCCCCGACCGCCTGACTCTCCCGCGTCCTTCCCAACATAATCTAACTTTCGCCGAAAAGTCCGGAACAGCCCGGAACCGGCCATCGCCCGAGGAAAATCCGTGCGGTATCCGTTGCGAGCAGTTAGCCCGTCTCGCCAGACCCGAAACTTACTACTTACAGCATTAAAGCCGCGAAGAATATCTTTTCCTTAGGTGCAAGCTTTGTTGTGGATTTAGTGCGCTTCCCGCTCTTTTTCCGCCTTTTCAGAACGAACTTGCGACTTTTTACGTTCATCGTGCAATTTTTCCCTTTGCTTTTCTTTCAAGCCCGGAGCTCGTAATAGATCAGAAGCGCAGAGTCAGAAACAAATGACCGAGACTAATCGCTGGGGATTTCGATGAAGCGTGCCCCGGAAGGCATCGTGATTAAAATTCCCAAGAGAGTTAGGCAACTATTATATCGATAAGCTCGACTCCAAAATAGGCGTAAGCAATAGTTAAAGCGAGAAATCCGCGAGCTTCGAAGGCGGCGCGCTTGAAGTTAAGCTCTCTCAATCAAGCCCAGACCGAATTCAACAACCGGATTGGCTGACGTACGAAAGCGGTCTTGGAAGACAGCGCAAATAGCCGGATCCTGGCACTGGCTCGTTTGTCCCCCGGCGGGAGGATAAGGTGTCGAACTCCCGCAAGAGGGAGAGGGGGCGCTATCGGATAGGAAAATTATTATACAGTAGAGCCGGCGTAATGACCCTAGTCCAAGTTTTACGAGTTGCCCGTTCGTCCGCCCCTCCTCCTCCACTGCAAGGCTGAAGAAAAGCAAGCGGCCGGGAGAGGGAGAGCCAGCCAATCAATATGGACGAGCTGGAGGCTAATCGCTCGCTGCGAAGACGGACTTTTCGCTGCTCCCCGACTGTGCGCGATTTAAGCGGATTAGAGTGGAATTGAACCGGGAGCTCGAGTACGTACTCTCCTCCTTTCTTCATTTTCTTTACGTAATTTCTAAGGGCACTGGTAATTGCGGTCGACTGTCTCAATCGTACAAATTGCACGGCTCGCCGCCTGCCTTTCGTTAACTCGCGATCCCTGCCCGAGTCGAGATTTTCAGTTTTTTTCAATGGCGACGAAGCGCTTTCGCTAACCTTCCTAATTCCATTCGTTTGTGGCTCGGCCGGGACGTCGGTTCGTGGAAAATGCACGATGAAACGTATATTTTTAAAGAATGAGAAATGCCTTCCGAGGCAATTATCCGCGAAGCGAGAAAAATCCGAGTCACCGGTCACTGTCGCGAAAAATCTGGGTCGTCGTCGACGGCCTGAAAGCGGCGGATCAACCCGAAATGCAAGGGCGCGACTTCATCGTGCTAATTCCGAGCCGACTTATTACTAGGAATCGATGCGGACGACAATTAGATCGTTAGGCGAGTCGTCAGGAAGAAACGCCCACTCAGAGCGGGAAAGTCAATCTGCCGCGCGCGTCGCTAACGATCCGCCTTCTTGACACGTGTGACAAATTCTTCTCGGGACTTTTTTCTTTTTTATTCATGACATCGACTACCTCCTGCGAGCTATTGCTGCCGCTGCAGTCTAACAAATGATCCGCTTCCCTACAGACACGAAAATTCAGTTGTTATCAAAGATTTTTGAATATTTTTTAAAGCTGCGCCGTCGGCCATTTGCCGTTCGTTTTGTATGGAGAATTAAATGTTAAAGGCTACTTATGGATATTTCAGCGGTATTAGACCTGGAGCATTTTATGTGCAGCTCAATGTTCTCAAGGGATTTCTTAAAGTTCACATCACATATTCGAAAAAACGAAGCAGTTCACGTGCACTACACGGAGAAAAATTTTCTAGAAAAAATTACAATAGTACATTTTAATTTGATCACAGACTGTAAAAATCCTAAA
>JAWWEM010050420.1:0-15207 GCA_035582935.1 Ormyrus thymus
TTAACCAATCCACGCCGGGAAAAAAGCCGTTCGAATTAAACTAATGTAGTAATTGGCGAACTTATTCGACGCATCTCCCGTCCGTAAGTTAACTGTACACAAGGGCACGATGCGGCATCGTACCATCCATCGACTAACATAACTTTCCCTAAACATGCAGACTCGGTACCTTAATAGCTATCCAGCTCCGAAGATCGCTCGTATAGATACATTTAGTAGGGTAAGATGACTGCCGACTACCAAGACCGCGCTTTTTGCCTTACGAGCTAATATCTCGAGCCTGCATTTGCGTAAAGTACGGTTAGCCCTTTTATTTCATCCGGTTTAGTGCTCGGAAGTGTCCTCCAAATGATGATTTACGCTGGACGTTAACTGTCTTCTGGAAAAGTCAAGTATTCCTAGCTTGTTTAACGTCCTGCATGCTTTTCTGCCTTAAAATTACATATCTTGATTCGAAATTGGCGAATGAAATATTTCTATTGCTATTACGCAATTGCGTTAACATGTGACATGTATGGAGAAATATGTTCTAGTAAAAATTACTATACCTTTTTGTAATGCTAGGACAAACTGGCATTCTCCTAAAAAATTACTATACTATACATATAGTAACATTTATAATAGAATTGTGGTAAAAATTAATAAAGTTCTATTAAATTTTAATATAGTCATTTTTTAGGATAATGCAAGTTTGTCCCAGCCTTACAAAAATGTATAGTAATTTTTCCTGAATAATTTTTCCAGTGTGAAGAAGCAAAGTTGCAAAACGGGAATATCAAATTGTACTATTGATTTCGCGCACGTAAACAATGCCTGCATTCTGTAAGCCACCGTAATTAATATACAAACATATTTGCTTCGGTTAACTATAGTATGCTTTAAAAGGAAAAATTCTGCCTGAACCATCAAGCAGATATAATAAATAATTTATAAACATTTTCCGAGCATTAAACAAAAATTATTGAAACTAATTTAAACCGAAACGAGAATAATTCGAGAAAATCAGTAAAGCCTTAGCCTCGCTCGCGGCGCTAAACGCCGCTTCCCGTAATAAGTCATAACGGAGAGCCTCGCTTCGGCCATTCCGTGTAATTAGGTCGTTACGATACAAGGCAATTTTAATTAGTTAATTACACAGTCGCATTAATCGTGTTTATATATAACGCGCGCCAGAGCGAATTTACATGTCGATGCGACGCGCCTCTCTCCGCTGCGTAGGCCGCGCGATAATTGTATCGAGGCGCGACGCCGCCGGAAGGCCAATGATAAGGCGACCCTTACCCCGTAATTCTCGATTTTCCGCGCGTCGCAGCCGCCGTGCGTACTTTCTTCCTCTCCTCGCCAATTAGCTTTGTACCGCGTATTAGGGGAGTTATGCGATTTCTCTCCCTCTCTTAATGGGTTTACTCGGAATCTTCGAGGCTCTGACGCCGCCTTACGTAATGGCTCCTGCGTAATTTCGTCAATTTTGAGGGTTTGCCTGTTACTCAATCGGTGCTTTATTTAGAGGCTGAGTGAAAGCAATATTGTCTTGTACGAAATCTACACATTTACTCTAGTTAACGATTGTCTTCTGTCATTGTAATGTAATGATGATCAGTTTTGTGGATTTTTTAATAAAATATTGAGTATTTCTGATTGAAATTTAGCAAACATCCCTTTATTATTATTATTTTATTATGATTTTTTACATTAGTTTTAGCGATACAGTTCAAATAAAATAAAAAGAATTACTTTTCTTTGGCGAATATTTTTATATGACTTAATTTAGCGCATGCATTTTTATTCAAGCTTGCGCGAAATCAAGTTTGGTACATGGAGTTTCAAAAATTCTGTTTTTTAGGACCTCAAATATTCCAATAACAGAAGTTATATTTAAATTTTGTTAGCTTTTCATTAAATTCTAAAATGAGCATACAAAAATAAAATAATAATAAAAACGAGATAATAATGGAACAATAAATTAGTTAGGAGGAAGCTAACTGCCAATGACTTGGCAGCGGTGTTTTCTATTCGCTCGCAAAAAAAAATGTATCAGCAAAAATAAATTGACAAAACAAATAGTCTGCCTGTCTGTCCCACTGCCTCTACACCAATTCCAATCAAGAATTTAGGCTTCACTGAAAACAACAATCCGCTCTGCACGACGTCAAGGACTAATGAATTTATTCCCAACAAACGCACAACAGGCTTCTCCAGCAATTCTTGCCTCTGGCTCAAAAATCAGATTACCCGTCCACGAAATATCCTCGTTGCAATTTAATAACTCTCGAGCCTCGGGGGGAATTCGTCGTTGACACTCGAAGCCGCCCTCCGAGCAAACAATCGCCCGTTCCGAAAATGAGCTCCCGATGCCAGCTGAGATACCCGAGAACGAAGCGCATAATTGCAGCGAGTCTTCCCTGGTGGAAATCGCCCATTTTTCTCCCACTTATGAAACGCTTTTTTCCACATGTTTTAACCATTCACTAGCGATTTCGGTCAATTGCCCATTAAATGCTTAAAACATGTGGAAGAAAGCGTCTCGCAAATGGGAGAAAAACGGGCGATTTCCACCAGGGCCACATTGCCGGTCAATGTTTGAGGGAAAACGCGCTCCGGTCGAAGTCTGCTGCGCACATCGCAGAGGCAACGCGAATGCGTAATAACCCCGGGAATCGGCAGGAGATAGTCGGCAAATGGGGTGAGTAAGTGCGCTTCGCTGCGTTGATAAACGGAAAATTACATCGGAGGGCTGCGGCACGCTGCGACGATCAATCGCTCGACGCGCGCTGCGCGGAATTCGCGGGGGACGAGACATTCTTTTCTTCTCGAGCGACCTATAAATAGTCGTGCGCTTTCCGTAGGCTTCGGCGTTGAGGGAACTCGCGATGCTCCTTGAACACTCGGCAAACACGTCTTTCGCAATGGGCGCGTAAGCAAATTTTTCGACGACTGGCTGCGTGGTATTTCGAGGTCGATCTCGAGTATTTCTCGGCATCGATCGCCTTAATTATTGGCTCTTTATAAATAATTTCGGGGTTTCATGCCCCGCTGATTTCCTGTTAGCGAGCGCAAAGTTTCCCTTTGCGCTGGTTAAAATTTATTGCATGATTTACATGAAGGCACGTGCGTGCAGCGAAAGTTATTTATTAACTTTACTTCGATTTTCGGCTTCGTGTCGGAAAGAAACTTCATGCTGGCAAGCCGCTGTCAATTAGCTAAAAATTTTCAGCAAACCGCACATTTATCCTTGCGGTCGCATAAGGGGAGATTGCAATCCAAACTCTACTTTGCCTGAAAGATATTGATAACTTTAACGCAATATATAAGTATATACCAACTCACCGAAAAGCAAATGTTTGTTTATAGTCTGTGAAACTGATTTATTGACAATTCTGACAAACAGAATGCATCCGCACAATGTATTTGTAATGTGTTAAAAGTGCATGGAAATAAAAATGTCTGCAGTGGAAAATAAATACACAAACGACGGCACTGAAATTTAATACCTTAATTCTGTCACTGATCCATTTAACGGGTTCAATATCTGTTAAGCTTTGATGAGTATTTAACGTATAATATTGATGCACCAGTCGAAGCAAGAGATTTTGCAACTAATGGAATTGTATAATTTTAAATAATTTTAATATGCGTATACAAAGGTTATTATTTCAATAAACTTACTGAAAACATTATTTTTGGGACGTAAAATCGTGGCAATACGTAATTCTCGAGGGGGACCTTTATAAAATTTTAGCCACCGTTTTTATTGCGTCATTTGCATCGAATTTGCTTTAATATCCGAAACAAATGAAGCGCGCATTAGAATTGAAAATCTTTCAATGAGCCGTTAAGTGAATAGCTTCGCTCTGCTTACACGACATTGTTATACAAAACGCACGCGCCGCCGCTCGAGAATCATTGCGCGCCGTTTCATTTGGCTAAAAGGCAGTATCTGCCCCGGAATATTTAGAAGATCGTCAAATGAAAACATCGTATTTTCGAAAATATCGAGCTTAACAATCGCTAACGCGTCGCTGCTCCACTGATTCGAGTCTAACCCGGCATATTTGCGGCGAGGGCATTATGCGAGAGCACTTATATTTTATAGCGCAATGTATAAATGTCCCAAGAATGGTACTGCGTATAACGCGAGCAGAAAATTCTTGAAGAATTTTCCAAAGTTCAAGGCTCCCTTTTTATATCCGAAACACTCGGCACACAATAATAAATCATCTGCGAGAGCAGACATTCGCGTAACTGACAGTGCTGCGCTCTCCCGGATATAGATGTAGTCGTGCAAGGGGTATAATCGTCAATATGTCAAGGGGGTTTGAATTTATATGGGGAGAAGTCGGCGTGCATTAGGCTAATTATTTTGTTCCTCTTATTTTTTTTTCTCCCCGTGACTTCAGCCTTAGATGGAACGGGGGGGAGGACATCTTATTCGGCCACCCTTCTTCGGCCATTCAATCATATTATATACTGCTGGTGTGAAGACCATATATTTTCAATCGTGAAACAGAAGAAAATCATCCAGCAAAAAAAAAATGCTGTTTCTGTACTATCGTGACAATCATTTTCTATGAAAAATAGCTCGACAGTGACAAGATGGAGGAGATTAATGGTTATTAGCGTTTTGGAATGAGTAGCTTTGAAGAAAGTAAATAATGATTACTGTAATTTGAAGTTGAAATAGTTGCTTAAAACAATAATTTTTATTTAGTGTCCGGATTACTTTTTCAGACTTTTCCTTGGTGGTAGTTTCTTTATCGAGCCCCCGCCATTAGATCTGATCGAGGGCTTACGGCCACTTGAGCAGGGTCCAATCTTTCTTGTAGGTTACTGCCTGTATTCTTTTTACCGCGTTTTTTCGAATTTTTTCTACTTTGAGCTGTTTTATATGTAATTAAAATTACAGTGGTTAAGAATGATTAGAATATTTAAAATATATGTTGATTAAAGTAATTCGTACGTATACAGATTTTTCTTGTATTAAGATAAGTCAAAAAATAGAACCTTTGCAAATTCTGGTAGCTTTATCGAACAAATGATACGATACCTCAGTAAAAAAAAAAGAAAAAAACAAATTGCTTACAAATTTTACATCAGATTTTCCAAGATACGTAATCCCGATCCTCGAATTTTCGATTTCGATACAGAAATCTATACATGATTTACAAATAAAAGAGCTGAAAAAACTCTGCCTTACGTCCGTGCATTGTTACGAGCAAAAACAGGAGCCGCAATCTTGAAAACCGTTGTCTTCTTACTGTTTTGTTTTGATAGCGTGATTAATTGCTCGGGGGATTTGGGATTTGCGATGCGCGCGCGGGCACTTCAAATCCGGCGAACACAACGACAGCAGCCCTCCCTGAAGAAATTTAGGATATCCCACATCTTGCATAAGTAAACAAAGAGAAGGAGCGCAAGCTGCCGAGTCAGCTGCCGTCTGCCAATCTGCCCTGCGAGGACGATGAGTTTTGCTCTCCTTTATTTTTTTACCCAAATTTTCGGTTCGTTTTATTGTTTTCCTTATTTATTCTACTCCCTTGTCTGGTATATGCGTACATTGCTCGCTCTCATCGCCGTCTCGAACAAAGTCTCTCGCCGTTCTGATCTTATTGTCGATCTCGCCCTCGAACCCTTCCGGAACTTTCACTTGGCTTCCCTTGCTTCGATCAATCTTGACTCTCGTTCTTCTTCGCTCTCGTGATTTTATATTCCAGTTAGGCTTCTTATTTCATTGGGTGTTCTGCTCCAGCTGAAAGCGACGAAACCCTTCCTTCCTAATGACTTTTTCATTTCTTGTCGCCCTTATTAGAAGGTTTAATAAAACTTTGTGCGATAGGATGCAAGCGCGAGTCGCACGAAGGCTGCAGCAATTCTGATAAAAACGTCCGGAGTGCATCGCTTATCTCAATGAAGCCATTCGCAAAAAATTGAACGTCTCGCTGAGAGTCCCGTTCTTTTTCAAATATGCAATTTGCTTAAATAGGATTGTCAGGGTTTTTTTAAAACTTATGTTTTCTGACAAATTTTGTTTAAAGTTTTCGTTGTGGAATGGGCAAATTTAAAAGACGCAAGATATTTTTTTTCTAATTGGAAAAGCTTCCGTAGATCTTAAAAATGATATTGCGCCCCTTTATTTCATTAAAAATTTTATTCGTAATCCCAAATTACGAAACGAAGTGAAAAAGTTTTGGTGCTATCCGAATTTTTCATAAAGAAAAAAAATGAAAGAATTTAATCAGTAAGTTGGTAAAATAACTTACTTTTTTAAGGATTTAAGACTCGTCTGTATGTATTATTCACGCGCTTAAAAAACTGTATTCATAAAAAATTTAAGACCAGCTAGAACTTTAATAGCATCAAATTTACTTAAGTACATTTAATGATTATTTTAAGTAGACAGTTTTCATATTTTCAAACACCAAATAAACAGAAAAATTAAAAAAGTTAGAGCTTTTAAATTATTACACCCCATTTAAAATATTCAAACAAAATGTACTACTTGGAGCGTAGAAAGAGTAATTCATTTAATAAAATTCCTGCACTGCATAGCAAGCTATTTTTTTACGCAAAGAAACTTGAGATTCATAAAATATCTTTGCCATTCTTCACTCCATAATGAGATGTAAATTACATTTTTTACGTAAGAATTTTAAATCCAGTGGCATTCATTTACAAGCATATACGCGAAAGGTTTTATCTTCCTTCTTCTGTAAATAAAGTTAGTTTACTTATACTACATTATTATACTAATGTAAATTAAAACCACATTCCGAACATTATTATTTATTTTATTGTCATAAATATAATATTTATTTAAGCAACATTTCTAATAAACGTCAAATAAGTAACACTGTTATTATACCGTTAATTACAAAATGAATTTCGCGTTCAGCATTTCAACGAGAAACTAGACTTTCATTTGAATAAACTCTGTAAAAATACTAAAGTTGCTCTTCTGAAATTTAATTTCCCATGCAAATTCAGCGATGTTATTAATGTTTGAAGCTTTCCATATTAGACAGTATATTTCTTCCTTACATCAGTCCATTTATATCGTACCCTTTTCGTACTCCTTTTCCGAAGGAGCGAGCAAAAGCGGTCGGGAGCGCGACTATTACTTTCTCAGCAGATGCAAAACGCAATTCCACCTTAAGGAGCCTTCTTCGTTGCTGTTTCTCACGCAAGGAAATCCCACGAAAACCAACTGATTTCGTCCATTGAATCTTTGTCGTTTTAGGTAAAATTTCTTCGGGCCTTGGGCGAATCAACATTTTTAATTGATTAAAGAAAAACTTTTCATTATACTTATAATACTGAGGAAAATCATTAAACTTTATATTATCTTAAATAAATGATCCGAGAAATAAATTCGTTTATTATCAATTCATCAATCAAATCATTCATTCATTTTTGCAGCGCAAAAATTAATTATAAAATATTTTCATTCAAACATCATAAATCATATAATTAAAATCCCAAAGCTGTATATTTTACTAATTTCATTGATGTTTGTTACGATCAAACATGGAAATATAAATTACGCTGAATTTAATAAAATTTTCACGAAGCAAATATATATAATATTATTAAATATAACATTTTTTCCTTTATGAAATGTTAATGAAATGAAATTCTTTCTTTATTACAACCGTGCATAATAATTAAATTGCATAATTCTTCAATATTGCACATTGAAATGAAAATGAAATGTCCTTCATTATACGAAATGCTTTGCTTCACTATTCTATTTATAAACAATTTAATAACGTTTCTCTCTTTCACTTTTGCGTAATAAATGCGCGGGCTCTTTCCACTAAAGACAGAATACTTGAAAAGGCAGTATTCTTTACAACAAGCGAAACAGACCCGTTCAAGCGCCTTTTATATCCAGTTGCGCAGCTTCTTACATCACCCTCTCGTTACCAACTTTTATCCCTAAAAGGCGCTCCGCCATCAAAGCAATCAATAGTCCCTCCTCGATCGCAAGACAAAACTTGCTCCGCTCTCTGTCATTCCGCGCACACACGGCAACTTTTCCCATCTGTACCTCCGGCATTTTTCGCTGACTCACCCACCTGCTTACAATAACAGAATACCGGAAGAGAGGACTTTGCCGCGAAAGATCAAAGATCGATTCTCCCACGGAGGAAATTTTCAATACGAATCCCCCGTGGCGCACATACATCCCGGGAATTGGCTGCGCGCGCACGACCAGTGCCTCCAGCCTATTTGTCGGGGCTCAGTCTGAGTAGCTTTTTTCAAAGCTGAGAGCGATCGCGCCGACCGTTAATGAGGTTTACACAGCTAGTCAAGCTGTAACTTTAGACTGTGTACGGAGATCGTATTACTAACGAAGTAAGACTCTGACGGCGATAAATTGTCGCTTGATGGCTCCGTTTCATAAGCTGGAGGTGGGAAAAATTTCAGGGCGTTAAGATCAAGCTCCGGCGAGAAATTTGCGAGGCGCGAATTCCGGTGTCGAAAATTTTTCACTTTTTGTTCTTTACTCTCCATGTTTATGAATAATTCAAGCTGACTTTCGGTTTTGGAATTTCAAGATCATACCGAAGCATCTGCATTAATTCGGAGCTTAGCTTGAAAATTATTTTAGCATCTCTTCGAAAACTTTTAGTTGAATTAAATTGGTGTCATTCCCTCCAATAATAAGATATGAAATCTCTATTTGCGTCACTTTCTGGAGGAGATTCCAATTGATAATCCACAAAACGTGATTGGATTGAATTTGTAACTTTCGTTGGTACAGACTATGTATTGGTTTTACTTGGATAATTCAGTTTAAAATGCAATTTTCGCAATATTACAGTGTAGAGCCATTGTTCATAGAATCTTTGCAATGAAGTATAAGAGAAATAACTTTTTGTATTATACTTTTAAATTTGAATATTAAACCGAATTTCGTTCTAATAGCTGTAGTGCTAAAATAATTCCCAATAAAGAGATAACAAATCGAGTAGTTTCCTCCATTAATGAATTTTAAATTGATTGGATTTTGTAGTTTATTATTCACGTCATCCTCGCTCTATACACGAAGAGCTCTCTGAATTTTCGCATTCTACTTTAGACCGTCATTAGAACGAAAATTATCGACCAATCACTATTTCCAACGATTGAATAGCCGCTGACGTGCCTATAACAAATGCTTTCCTGTTTTGCATGTGTACGCGATTTCAACTCCATTATGCGTATACATTACACGTGTTATTCAATCTCCTGGAAAATTTTCCAGCCCGCCCCTTCACACTTCGCGGGATTGCGTCAATTAATCAAATATCTCCCATTTCTATCGTGACTTGGAGAAAATAAAAGCGTTCAATCTGCTGCATTAAATTCGACAGACTTAGGAAAGAACATGACGAATAGGAAGCTGCTGTAATTAGCTCCGATCTGGACTTCCTTTTGGACGGATAATAGAGTCAAAAAACGTACTCGAGAGGGAGAATCCGAAGCAATCTTTGCACGGAAATCCGGACCAACGGTCGGATACACCGGAAGGAGGAAGAAGCTGAAATGAAGAAATAATCGACATACTAACAGAAAGTTAAAGGACAAATAATAAAGGTATATTTGAAGTGGAGCAGGATATCTGAAATGTTTTATTATCGATTATTGAAGAGAACAAATGGTAAAAAAATGTTATATTTTAAAATATTTAATATCAATACAGCCGCGCATTAGTACCTTGATCACAGACATATAAACAACGCAATATGATCTGCAAATTCCATCTGAGCAACGAAATTTTGAAACCTTTATCTTCCCGAAAGCGGTATAGCAAAGCAGCAAAATAGACGTATCATGCGAGCATTTTCGGGGCTCGCAGGCATATTAGCTCGATAGAGCAGTGCTGCCTTGGAGAAACGGACAAAAGGCCCTCCCGCACGCCGTCACTCAATCACTGGCGGCGGCAGCGGCGTTGCTCAGCTTTCAAGCTCCGACGCACCGATCGCATTTATAGTCCTGCAGTCGATAGAACTCAAAAGCAAGCCACTTCGGCAAAATAGATATATGACTTAGCTTTCTTCTGGACTCGCTTTCTAAGGGCACCACAAGTGCACGGCCAGTAATCAAAAATTCAAACTCTAATAGCAAGTTAAAATGCAACAAAAAAACGGGAACTTTTACGGTTTTGTTGTTACGGAGACTCTGAAACGAGAAGGAGAAAACTGATAGATCTAGCATTATTCAATAGCATGTCCCTGAAAACCTTTTAATTAGACGCTTCTGACCTAAATAACTCCCCAGCCACTCTTTCTGCACACCTGAATCGTATTTTTCATTAAGGTAGTTCTGCAGATACCCTCTAGTCAGTTGAGATATGAAAAAAAATTTCTTTTCAAACACTTTATTATCGCATGAAAAGTATTTAAAAAATATTGTCCAAACTTTTAGTATCTTTTGATGTATTATTTTGTTCAACCAAAGCATTATTAACAATGACCTTTGATAGTAAATTTGACTTCGGTTATTAGGTTAACAATTACGTATCTTGCGATATTGTTAAACTGTATGACGTACCTTGCGATGTTCTATTATTTCCGCAATATATCCATGAAAGCCAGATTTTGCTTTTTTTAATAATTAATATATTTTTATTTTACAAGCTAAGGTATAATAAATTTTATATTTCTGGAAAACTGGAAGATTAATCTAGTAAATACTATAGTTTTTCAATGTCGTGAATCGATATCTATAAAAAAGTCTTCTATTTCCTCGGTAACTCACCTCAAATATTATTCAATATATTTTGTAAGTTCTAATCAGTATTTCCAACTAGTTTTTAACATGTTCTTGGATAAATCAAAAAACTCCAGAACTACCTTAAAACTTGGTTTTCCGCGCGTACCGTTTTGCGTCTTCTTTCCTTCCGCACTGCGGTTTCCGCGGGCTCACAAGCTGCTTCTCTCTTTTTCTCACCTTGACGTTTTTGTGTACTCTTGAACTCGCTTTTCATCTAGATCCCATTTCTGAATTTATAAGATAATTTTTTATTTACGCGTCCGTAAAGTAGTCACTTTATGGACTATTTTGAATCCGTAAAGTACTTTACGGACCCTTATATTTCCCCTTATTACAGGCCCTATTATATGATTGTACGATAAATTGAAAGGATTTGTAAAATTGAAAGGATTTAGAATTGCGGGATGGTTTAAACAAAATAATACGAGGTATAGTTACTTTAGAACATTCGGTGGAAAAGAGTTCAGCATGCATATACTTATAATTACGAGGGAAATTTAAAAAGTTAAATTTAAATTTAAAAAATGATTTAAATTATAATACATAGTTAAACTTTGTGGAGTTCGTGAAGTCTGGAGATGAAAAATTAGATTCTCAAAATAGAGTTTCAAATTAAAAGAGTGCGGAATGGTGAACAGGAAGGCGGAAAAGTCGCTAGCATGTTTAACCGACAGTAGGATATCTTAAAAAAAACAATCTAACCAATTTCTAGCTGCCTCTCCTGCATGGAACATCATTTTATCCCGATACTTTTCGAAACACTAGGCCAGACTTCATAGACGCCTATATTATAGAAGTTTCATTAGCCCGGACTGCATAAATCCCAAATAGTAAATATACGTTATAACAAATTGTCATAACAGTTCTTTGAAATCTGTTCACGAAGGCGAATAATTTATTTGTTGACTTCACCACTCGTAAATATTGAAAAATATGGGTTTGCTTAATTTTCATGCATGCTGCTTCTGCGGTGACACATTTCTTCCAGGGCGATGGCCTTGTTGCGGGATTAATTGTTCCTTTGTAGCTGGAAGCTTTGATCGGATCGCTGGCCGTTTTCGAGGTCGTATCGCTTGTTAAGGGTGGAGGCTTTTTAGCGAAAGCGCTAATTTTCAAGAGTCGAGCTGTATAACAACCTGTTGCGTATATTATTCGTTCTTATTATCTATATCATTTGGAATAAATCGCGGGAGGAGATTTTACGGCAGAGCACTCCCCGATTCCATTTATTTGACCCTTCATTGTTATGAATGACTTTGAAGTGAAACTTCTTTAGGCGTGCCTTACATGGAAGTTAGCTCGTGAAACGAGCGAACAGACTGCACTCAACTGCGTCACCTTCCGTATAAGAAGAATGGGGGTTGCAAAGCTTTTGGGTTGAGAACCGTTCTCTAACCAAGACAGGCATATTCTCGCCTTCTCTTTTGTGCGGGTCTTCGTATAATAAGCGTACGAGCTCCTTTCTCGTGTCGTTCGCCTTATTTTGCTTTCTTACTTTTACAATACGTGTGCGGCCTCTGGTAGTGGTTTCTTTTTTAGACACGATCGCAATATTAATAATAAAACTTAATATAACATTAAAGACATTTTATTTATTATTTAATGAAATATTCCAAACACTATTTGATTTTTTAATAAATTTGTTTATAATCATTTATGTGCATGAGTTTCTTCAGCATAGTATGCACTTTACGTGAAAACAGAATCTACGCATCTCAAATTGAAGTTACACTTTTACAGGGCGTCCCTCGACGGCAACACTTTTTTTTTAATTAAAATCCTTATGGCGAATAAAAAGTGAAAATACGAGACGCATAAATCAGTAGAAAAACCACTGCACCAGTCAGACATTGGTAAAGTAAAATTCTATAGAAAGAAGAACAAACATAGTACTTATAATCGATGAGAATTTTTTTTATTCAATGCTACAGCAATTGAACTATTCATGAAGAGAATCAAAGTTTGTTTTGAATAATCCTCTTAAAGTGTACGAAGGCTTTAAATTGACTTTTTCAAAAAGAATTACAAATGTGTCAATTGCAGTTGACACTTTCAAAGAATTTCAAAAGCCAATTTCATACTGAAAATTGGGATTCCGAAGGGCACTTTTTAACAAACACTTTTTAAAACGCAGAATAAAAGAATTTTCTGATTCGAAAATAACTGGAACGCGATTGAAAATCGACATATAAAATTCTGCTCTTCACGTATCTCTTAGTCCGAAGCAATAAAGTTTCTACTTCTAAAATTAATACTCTATTCAAAATTCGCGCAAACTCACTTTGCAAGTGAAGTCAATCGTCTGTCCTCCGCAGGTCGGCGTCTTTTACACATATCCGCCTCAGCGCAACAAGCCGAAGTACGTCACGCCGCGCAGGTTTATCCAGTCGTGGGCGCGATGCAAGTAGTGTGTCGATGAGATAGTTCACCAGCAGCAGGTATCAATGGCGCAGCGGGGCTGCTGCCGTTGTCTTGATAGTTCCGCCTTAATTGCGACAGTAACGCACGACAACGGCGCCGCTATTACCTCGCTAACCGAGCCGATAAAGGGATGCTCGCGGCAAATAGTCTTATTCTGTAATCATGTCCACAGGTGCTACTGATTTCCAAGCGCCGATGCCGCTGTCGCGGTAACTGAGGATTGCGTTTCGTAAAATTAATTTATCGATTTGTAAGCCGATACCGGATTCAGTCAATTAGTCCGCTGCAATTCTGTGAAATGATAATGAGAAGAAGCTGGAAGTCACTTCGAGGCTATTTCCATATAATTCGCCCTTGACTTTATTTTAGCTTTCAGCAAATACTGGCTCAAATCGAATCAAGTAGACACTATAAAAATTTTCCCATCAACTCTATTCGCGCATTTCTCGGAAAAGACAATCATTTGAAGCGAGCACGAATAGGCCGGACAAATTAATCAGCGCGACAGCGGCGGCGTTCTTGCAGACGATCTTCCGCAGGTCCCAATTTTTGCATTTCACGAGCGGCTCAATAGCAGGCGGCGTATCGGCACAACTTTCGGTAAAATGCCTCGAGAGCGACATGCCTTTCAAGCGCGATTCGATATCCGGCTTCGATAATATGAACTACGTGTCCGCTCGCACGCTGGCGGCGAGCGATTGATTGAGTCCGTTCACGTAATTGACAGACCTTCTATGGTTACGAAACGGGCCGCGCGCTGTTTAATAAATCCTCGTTCGGTTTAATATACACAGCGCGGCGCATCGCCGCGCATACGGATTCGAGCTACGTTTGAGAAATTTCAAATCATCCCCGCGCTGCTATTGTCTTTCGCTCTCGGGGAGAATATGCTCGATCGAATGCAGTTAACGCGGAATATTCCGCGTTTCTATAGTTTGCGAGGTTCGATAAAGTTCTGGGGGGAAATAAAACAGTTTTTTTTTAAGAACTTGGTGAAGGAATTTTGCCATTGTTAGGCATTGCTAATTGATTTCTGACTGATGCTTTTTAATGAAAATTATAAAGTTATTTATAATTTTTATTAATATATAACATTAATAAAATTTATATTAATACACGGAGAAAAATACCTTATTAAAAATTAGTATAGTCTATCGTAATCGAAGGACAAACTTGTACTATGTTGAAAAATTACTGTAATTTGTACTAACATTTAATAGAACTATATTAATTTTTACCAGAGTTCTATCAAATGTTAGTACATATCATAGTAATTTTTCAGGATAGTGTATGTTTGTCCTTCGATTATGATAGACTATACTAATTTTTAATATGATATTTTCCGCAGTGTAGTAACTATTTATCCGCAGTCAACAAGAATTATATTTTCATTCAAATGCATCCGCTCGTGATTGAGCTGCGAAAAATTTCATTTTAATTTTCAATTTAAGTCTGCTGTAATATCATTCCCAGTTAATGCAACAGCTTCTGATATTGATTTAATTATTAATTGATTTTCCCTTGACAAATTGACGACGAAAATTGTAAATTTTAATTTTTCTTATTGGCTATAATTTATAAAATCAAAGTTTCTCTTTAAAAACAGTGCAAACCAACTTACACGGGAATTAAAAACTATATTATCACATAGTTACAGAAACATTGCTTCAACGATTCGATTCTGCGCACTGTCGATAAAGTAGCAGCGTGCATAAACTACAATTCAATCATAGATAAAAACGCCAATTACCGGCCCGGACCGCATAATACCCTCGCCGAGTAATAATAGCCGCACTAGCCGGGCGCAAGTTAATCAGCGAGATACCCGGTTGATTTTTGCCGCGGCAAACTAATGAAGCGCTATTAGTGTCGCCAATTCGCTAATGAAAGCCGGCCCTGCGCCGCGCTCCGCGAAAGGGATTATCGGCAATCCCGCGCAGTTTCACCTGCACACCTGCGTGCATTGTGCGCGCCGGCAGCCGCACGTGTACACGTGTGCAAGGACGTCTGGGGGAGGGGGGGGGGGAACCG
>JAWWEM010050420.1:15217-25579 GCA_035582935.1 Ormyrus thymus
AGAAGATTTAACGCTCGGACTGCGCGGAGTATCGTTCGCGAATAACCGCTGTTTCCGCAAAAGCGTTTCAAACGCGGCCGAGTGGCCTCGGGGTTCCGGTCACCTCTCAATAGTTATGGCAAATCCATTATTGAAGTGAAACTGCTATAGGTGCGCTTTAGCCGGGAAGCTACGGGTAAGCAGACGGCTTACAACTGCTACTGCAGCACGTAAAAGGCAGATTGTTTAATTAGTTAGAAAAAGGATACAACGTGTAATATAGGACCTTTGAGAACGCTTCGTCGAAACGCAGAAATTATACCGAATTAGCGAAAATGAAAATCCATACGGACTTATCGCCGCTGGCCGAGGCTTACTGCTCGCGCCCTCGACTCGGCTCAGTCGATCGCACGGCAAGTATGCCGGCTTGCGAGGGTTTCTAATGCATTGCGGATTACGCTTCCTGGGATTATCGGTGAGTGGAGATTTAGGAGCGTTTTTTGGTTAATTGCCCAAAAAACTTAGTTTCGAACTTTTACGTGTAAACGTAAATACGTAAAAACGTTTTAATTTAATTTTAATTTCAATCCGGTTATTAAATTAATAAACGCAATATTAACGAAAGCAAAACATTGAATACGCGCGTGACTAAAAATGTAATTTAAATAATTCGGTATAGATTTCATTTTGAAAAATAATTAATAACCGACAGGTCAAAGAGAAGCAGCGAAAGCTTTCGTATCCTAGCTTTTGTCAATTATAATCTCGCAAACTTGTTCCGATGCAAAATGGAAATATTTTTATGTCGATAGCCCGATTTTATTTTTATTTTATCACACGAAAATAAAAATATTTTAATTTTATACGAAGGCCGAAACAAGTTTTCAGATTTGAACAACACGGCACGTAACTTCAAAACAATTTGAAACAATGTAGCAGCAAGAGCAGCTGGACACGTTGCTTTTTAACTTCGACAATATTCATTAGAAGCAGCTTAAACGTGGTCACGTGAAGCGAGCTCCAACGTAATTAGGTTGAATTAAAAGTCCATGAAAATTCATGAAAATTTATTAAGGTTCTTAAAATTTCATAGAGAATAAATCTTAATGTATGTTAAATTATTCATTGGATTGTAATCTACTGCCTCACCTCGTTAAAATAATGTATTTTTTTTTCTTTAAAGAATTTCTTTCGAGTTTACAACGAATTTAAATAAAAAAAAAACGGTAGCAAAGTCCAACGTGTGAGAATAAAAAAAAGATTATATAAATTTTATAGTATAAAAGAAACTTATATATCTTTACAAATTTCACAAAAATCATTAGTGCAACTATCAAAATTCACTGCCTCGCCCTTCGCGCTGTTTCCACTTCAATCAAAACTGAAAGCAGACTCATGATGGGTTAATCCGACAGCGCCGCCATTTGCACCAGAGAATGGCTCGGATAAGCAGCGCGACGTAGCACGGTGATTCACCGCGGATGGACAGAAGGGGATGGATGCATAAAATCTCGCTAATTCGGCCCCTCGCGTCCAATGACGTTTGGAGCAGCGCTCAAGCCCCGAGACGACACGAGAATGGCGAGCTCTTCGGGATGCGGCTCTGCGATTGCTTCCGATACCTCTGCCTGCTCGAGGAAATTGAATCCTCCGGGTAATTACGGATTTACGGGGCGGACTGTTGGAGTCTTTTTAACGAGGGCTTTTTACGCGAATTCGATAGACGCGAAATATAATCCGGTTGAACGGCTCGGCAACGTTTACTCGAGATTGTTCGCGCAAAAAGTGTGAAAACAGTATTGATCTTCCTTTAGCGACGATTCGATAAATAAAGCGGATCTCGTTTGAACGATTTTAATTGCGCTTAGTATTGAGATCCAGGAATTTTATTCGCGCTTTTTGCGTTGGGTAGCTGTTATAAGTTTTAGACTAGTAATATGATTCTTTAGTTTATTAAAAGCTTGGAACTCAAGTTTATTGTAAAACATGATTATATAACCTTAATTGGTATAATGGGAACATCTAGAATGTATTTATATCTAAGTTTTAAAATAAAAATAATTTTTTCAAGTAAAATAATTATTTTGTTTTTTTTTCAGATCCAACGTTAGCGAACTTCTTACCTTTACCAAAGTAAGTAGTAAAAATATAAGATAATATTGCTATAGTTTCCTTAATAAAATTAAGCGAAAGTATCAAAAATTATCTGCAAAACTTTCTCTCTAAGTCATAACTTTTTGTTCTTACATCTAAGACAAACAATTTTTTCAATGATTTATATTACACTTATGTTATCTGACTTTGAAAAGTCTTCCAAAGTCAGGTCTAAATAACTCGGAAAAAAAAAATACTAAAATATACGGCTCTTATTCGACCTCGAATTGTTTTGAAATACACAGCTAAATTTTCGGCACTTGGAAACATTAATACCCTATCAGCGTTCAAATTTATCGTACATTCTTGCCCAAACAGGCCGCCATAAGTCACGGGAACTATCTCCGATCGGCGCGCCTTTCCTCCCTTCTGCTCATCAATTGTTCGCCGGCGGCGGCGGCAAACAGAGCAGGAAAAAATAAAAAATAAATAAGCAGCTGCCTACTTATTGCATTACACTTAGCAAGGCGCGCGAATTATGGGTCAAGATTGCTTGTCTCCAGTCGTTTCGCCGCGAATATGGTTTTTCGGACGAGGGGGGAGGGGGTAACGAGCGCCACATTTAACAGGGGAGACGATCGGATCCTCTCGTTTACGCGGTACTACTCGACGCCCATTGCTTTCGATCACTAGAATCGGACCGCTTCGATCCGCGAAATTGAGTCCCGAGCTCGTTTCTAAAGCTCGCCCTAAAGCTCTCGTTCGCACTTCCGTGCTTTCCGTCTTTTATGTGCTTTACAGAGACTCGAATTGTATGCGATTGCCCGACTTCGGATTAGGGCTTAAACGATTTCCTTGCCTCTCTTAAAACTGAACTTACGTCTTTCCGGCAGATTTATAGAAGAGTAGTAAAATTTCTAATGTTTCATGCAATTACCGAATAGAAATATCCAATAAGGAAGAATTTTTCGCTTACTTTAGCAAATCCACTTTTGCAGATAAGAGCTTTTAAGAGCACTGCTACTGATAAGATTGTATTAAAAGGTAAGATAGATTACATTCTCAATGGATCACGTTTTCTCAAAGATTCTTAAGAAAGAAGCCTCGACGTTTGGCGATTAGCCAGAAAGCCAATTAAAGAACTTTGAACATTCCGACTTAGTAAGCTATTCATTATCCGCTGTCGGAACTATCATATCTTATTACCCAACTCGAAGAAGTTATCACTTTTTCGTTTCACTAAAAATACAATATTAAGTATAAAACTATTTTAGAAGTGTGCAAATGTACATATGTATACATATGTACATCAGCGCAGCAGGTGCAAACAGTACTTGTCTTCGGCTCTGCCTTGTTGATGCTTTTGACATCTTGAGGACCTACGTCTTTTTCACTTTTGCGGTCGTACAAATGCAGAATTTGTGCAAAAATATATTGTTTTTATTTGTTTTAAATAGCTTTTCCGTTTCAAAGTTTATAATATTCATAATAATCTCTTCTCAGACGGCTCGTGCAAAAAAGATCCCCTCTTTTTCGATCGATATGACCCCCCCCCCCTCCCTCCCGCTTTCCTGTATTCTGTTAATGTAGGTTGTCGAATACAGTCAAGGATGATGGCTAATACTGACACTTGACCTTCGTCAACGGACCATGAATAAGGTATTAACAAACATCGTCAATCCTATAATAAGTAATACCCAAGCCGATGTCAGAAAGATGTAAATACTAAAAATGGTGCGTGAGCAGGTTTTTGTGATCCAACCAGTGCAATTAATAAAAAGGCCCGATTAAAAATAAATTCCAGATCCAGTGGGCGGGTTTATCGAAGTGATCCTGGGGCATAAAAATAGAGTGTCAAGAGCAAACCTTTTTAATTTCTTTTTTCAGAAATTAGGCAGGTGGGATTAAGTTATTCTGATTCGACATTCTTTATCATAACTGGTAAGAACCTGTTGAAAATAAAATTGCTTTACATATCGCTTATCAAACTTTCTATATTTTAGTCACTGAGAACAGTCAACTAGCTCAACAATCATACAAAAAGAACAACACGGTCAATAAAAACAATATTCTTGAAAATCCAACTGTGATACAGAAAGAGTTTTCCAATACTTTAGGGAACTTAGTGGTTTCTGTTGCTACAAACACGTTAAAGCAGGCTGTCGACAAAAACTTTGACATCAAATTTAAGTAGAGTAGTGCGAAAAATGATTCAATTGACTTGAAACTTTTTGAAAAGGCAAATTTTTAGTATATTTAGTGAGAGTTAGATGCATTTTTAAAATAATGGATTAATGTATTTCAAATTTGACGTATTATTATTATAAATAAAGCTAAGTGCCAATGAACTGGCAGCGGTTTCATTATTAAGCTTTGCACCATTATTTTTACACGTATAAGGGCTCAAATGAAAGGATATGTTAATATTTTTAAAATGGCACTGCTTTTAATTGAGGGCAGCGACCCCATTCGGTTGTATTATTGTATTAACCGATTAACAATAATCAACAGTTCTCTTAATTCGAAATCTCACTCGCTGCGACAGTGCGACGCGAAGAAGACCGGTGCGTTCGCAAGGTTGTGGCTCGGTGATCCGCGGCGCCACAATAAGCTCTATTCCGCGTTACGTCCGAACCGCTCATTCGAGCAATTACATTTTAGAAACTCTATTCATTGTATTTTGCGTGTTAATAAATTATTTTTCATGTACAGAACTATTTGTTATAGCTAGAAAGAACCCAAACCATATAAGGTGCCAACCTTAGGTCTTCCTAACCTCTCACCTTTAACACAACCTTTCAGCCCCCATAGTTTTTTCATTATTAAACCATGATTGTGCAATTACTTTTAAATATACAAGAGCTCTGCATGAAATTGCTTATTTTACTGGCTTTAAAATATACTTCATATTTGAACTATTACTGCAAATACAGAAACAATAAATTAGTTGGGAGAAAGCTACGTGCCAATGTTTTGGCAGCGGTTTTTAATTCATAGTAGATCTAAAATTAGAATTTATTCTCTTTTAAAAGCTGTGTTGGATGTCATTGACTTTATTTCGAAATTCGCTCATCAATCAGCATATTTAAACGTCCAACCTGCTCAGGAAGTAATCTACTGGAAATGATAAATTTGTTATTGTTGCACGTTTGCCATATCCTTCCGTTTATTACAATAAATCATTATCGCCAATACATTATCCCCGATAAATCTAATCAGGCTGAAAATTGAAAGAGAAAAGCAAGAGCCTTAGGCCGAGAACATTTCTAAAATTTCTTTTTCGAATCCCCCCTTTAATAAATACTACGTTTCCACAAAAAGCCTTCCACCGAGCCGTAAGTAATAATCTTCGATCTGCAAATCCTGAGCCCGAAGCCCATTAATTAAAACCAGCTAAATCTCCACTTACCTGCAATCATTAACCCGCTACCTGCTGCTATCAGCCGTAAGAGCGGCTAAATTTAAAAGGAGGAGAGCAATCAGTCATCGGAGCGTTCATTAACCGTAAATACGCGCCTTTATGCGTGCCCACGAACGCACACTCAACCGAAGAAAACAAGCTTTCGGTTTATAGTGACGGCGCCATTATCCTAATACCCCTTTACGAGCGAACGGCTAGTATCGACCTCCTTTAGAGAGAGAGAGAGAGAGAGCTGTTCCGGGCCACGGCTCCTTCGGCACTCGAGCCTCCGCGTCTCTGGAGCTCCCTCTTGCTTTTAGGAGAAACGGGACTGGGCCAAAGACGCCAAACAGAATTAGAATAATGATTAAACTTTATAATGGACAAGGGGATCAGGATGAGACAGAGCTTGCAGAGACGCCATTCTTTCGCAGAGAGTTTTCTTAAAACTTGGACGAGGAGCACGGAAAAGTGGATTCTGGCTTGCTTTCCATTAGTTACCGGGCAAGCTTCTTGGATCAGGATAAATTAATTATTTCGTTAATTCGATTAGTAAGGGTTGTTGAGAAAAAAGCTTTTGGTAATAAAGTGCGATGAAAATTTTCAACTGCGACGAGGAAAGGCCGGGGTCTCTTATAGCTTTTGTACTGCGATAATATGAGATCGATAAATGGTGTAATAAATGCCACGTGTGAAATAAAGAAAGGAGTCGCTGCTCAAATTTCCGATCTGAATCTTTACGAGCTGCCATTCGAATTTCCTTATAGCACATTATATTATCGGGGAGCAGTGTCTTTGTGATGCCGAGGAAATTTAGCCCTCTAGTGTATGAATAAAATGAGATAAATAGAAATAAAATCGGTTGTAAAGTTTTAATACTCTTCGTAAACGAGTATTCGGTAATTCAAGATCACACTGTTTTCTTGTAATATCGTAAAGTTTGCGCGTGGTATTTGAAGTGTCCGTTAGACTGCTCAGCCTGATGACCAACTCCAGTACCGCAGAATCGCACAAAATTTTCCGCTGGTTCTTTAGTTACTTTGCACTTGAGTAAAAAGCTCCTTTACCAAATACGGCGAAAACATATTTTTTTTATTTGTCAACCATCTTCTCACGATTACTTTCATTTATTTGTAGACAGTTTGTTAATGGAGTAGATAGAAAATATAAAGAGCATTTGCAAATTTCTTCTAGTTCTTTTAAACTATTTTTTGTTTCATAAAAATCTGACGTTTTACAACTCTCCTGCTCACAACATTCGAGCCTTTTGCATAAAAATGAAACAATGGGATTCTCTGCAAAATTGCCGGAAGTAAAATAACTTTTATGCATTGAATGGTTTCGTGCGAGTAAGGTAAAAAAAAAGGGACAATCATGAAATACAATAAAAAAGAAAAGCAAATATAAAAGTAGATAAAGGAGTGGCAAACAAAGCTCGCGCGGAAGGAGAGCGAAAGAGATAGAACGAGGAAGAGTGAAAGGGGGATGACGGACAGTGTCGCGTAATGTTAGTAGGAACGAATGGACCATGACTTTTGATTGCTCGGCTTTTTCAATATGTGGCATTTAACTCGCGGCCGGATTGATTGACTTCCTTGAACGATAATTAAGGGTCTTACTTGTACAAGTGAGAAGTAAGTGTAAATAAAAATTAAATCAATTTGAGCTCGGAGGCTCGACCGAACAGGATTAATTTATGGCTTACTAGGAAAATATAAGAGAAAATAGACTGGAAACATGCATCGTCAAAGGAGATCATAAATCATGGTAATGGGATTACTTGTTCCGTAAATTATTCATCCCTTTTACTAACAATATATATACTGCTTGCGCTCGTGTATTTTTATTCAAAACAGAAGTAACTTTATATCTAGATTTATGAATCATGCAAGGGTTAATTAACTGCCTTTATAAATAATTTTTGCAGGTAGGTGATTTGTAAGTAAATATTATTGATAACAAAGCTTTTTATGAAAACATTTGCTTCGAAATTGCAGAGAATTTTTAATTTTAGGCAGTTTTTCATCGCCGATCATGAGCAATGATTTAAAAATGCAGAAATTTATGTGCAATTGACGTTTTAAATTGAACCAGAAACTCCACGTGCAATTTCAGATGAGAATAAAAGCGATCTTATTAAAGTTTTTCGTTTTAATAGTAAATTTTTTTCCTACCAATATAAATAAAACTAGTATTCCAAAAAATAATGCACCAGCTTTCATTTCCAAGTAATGAATTTTGCTTTCACTTGATTAATCGTATTAATCATTACAATACAACTAAGTCTCTGCAAATACACTTATCCAGAAAAGTTAATCGTCTCGATGCCGTTTGAACGGAAAGATCAAGCATCAAAGCCCGCCACGCTTTTTCATTTCGAGCTGAATCTCGAAAGGCTTCCATCTGCATCACATCACTCCTCTTCGCAGCGGTCATTAAAAACTAAAACATCGCCGAAAAAAAGTTTGCCAATGCTTACAAAACCGTAGGGCTCAACGGCCTTGCATTCATTGCCTTGCGTACACCGACGCTTCGAGCTTCCAGCGGCGGCCGTAAACGAACGTCACGCTCGAAAATTATCACCTGGCACGCAACGCCGTTATTCTTCAGCCTGTACGCGAGTGCGTGAGCGAGAAAGATGAAATAGGCGCGCGCGCAAAGCGACAAATTGAAGGGTCAACGAGCACTTTTAATTACGACACGCGATTTTCAAGACGCCGCGAAAAAAAGGAGTAAGTGGGAAAAGTCGTGCTAAGAAAGTTTTCGAAACTCAAAGAGACCCTGGCGAATGGATTACGGCTGGAATTCTTTGCTGCTTATTTTTGAATCTCGATGCGCGCCTGTTCTTGTTCGTTCGGGAAATTAATACTTCAAGCAAACGAACAGCTGCTGAGTCTCTGCCCGGGAGAAGGATTGAGTTTCTAGGAGAATTAAATTTCAAGTCAATATTTGAAATTTAATATATAATTCCTGCATTATATTAGACGATCATTTTATCATTTTCAGATAAAGGTCTTCAAAAATTTGAAGCATCCTTATAAAATTTCTAAAACCGCATCGTAAATAAAACGAATTGCTCCGCTGCATTGAATTTATTAAAATCAATTGCGAGCCTGGACTACACACTGCACAGCCGCGACCTTCAAGAAACCTTAATCACCGCACAGGACTCGAGTCATCAAAACGAGCCCTTGCCGAATTGAGCGTTTTAAAAAGAAAAAAAAATGCAAATGCAGCCCCTTATCCGTTCCGTTTCCGCTCAATTACTTGCATCGGCTCTAAAAGCCGAGCCACTCCCTCTCGCACTCGTTTCTCGCTCGAAGCATAAAACTCGCGGGCCCCGGCTTCCTTACCATTGTAAATTCGCCGTATTTACATGGACGTAAATCCGCGCGGCCGGCCGGCTGTCCGTGTCCCGGAATTCTCGAATAAACGGGCCTCGCACGCGAACTTTGTACGGATGAAAAAAAAGAAAAGAAAAAGGCAGGCCGAATAACGCCGTCGATGAACGCGCGCGGCTTTGCGACGTCGTAAAGCTCTCGGGCGCGTTTTGGGCCGGCGAGCGCGAGCTTTTGCGTCGGCCGTAAATCACGCGAACGGCTAACGATTTGCGCGCGGCGCGCGAGCACGAATATTAAATAAACCGTTTGCAGTTTCGGCCGCGAGGGGCGACTTGACGTTTGCGAGTTAATGGGCCCGACCGCTTGGAATTGAACGTTTCTGCGTTTGCGGCCGGGCGTTTGGGAGCCGAAATCATGTCGAGATAAATATAGCAGACTCGGGCGGAGGCTGGGAAAGGATGCTCTAGATTTTGCGAAGCTTGGCTCTTTGAACAGATCGAGATTAGATAATACGCGGCAATAATTGAGCTGTACACCGGAAGTGTGAAATCCAAATAAAGTCCAGGGATAAAAATTAGTCTTAAAAGCAGGAAGCTCCTCCCTCGTAAAGGCCGTAAGAAGCTCCCGATCGCAAAACCGGCTCCCCTCTCAAGCTCCCGAAGCCGACGCTCCGGATAAAAGCCGGCGATGGAAAGTCGGGCGGTCCGTAAATTCTGGCGCCTAACGTCGGGGGCTGCCTGCGCCCGAATTCGCGGCATGCGGCGCTGCGTGACAAAACGCTTCAATTTCCGCTGCGACTTCGGCGCGGCGCGGCCGCCTCCGCTCTCTCGCATCGGCGGGAGCGCGCGTGCGCGAGCTGCCTTTTTCCGTGCTGCTTATGATTCTCGCGAGCCCTCGCGCGCTCCTGCCTCGCGGGGGCTGCAGTTTGCTGATGGTTTCGTTGGTAGGAGGGGTTCGCTTGCCGACGTTGCCGGGGTAAGTTTTGAGAAAAGTGCGTGGAAGAGCAGGCGAGCTGCGCGCTTTTGGGCTTGTTGCGAACTTTCTTTTTAATTTCTACGTGCCGGGGTCTGCCTTTTTCCTTATGCGAAAGTCGAGCTGCGCTCTTAGCTTGCTCGAAATTGCTGCTAATTTTGAAATTCCTGTAAAAAATGACGACGAAGGAGGAAAACCTAAATGTTTTACTTAATTTCGAAGTAAATAAAAAATTGTTAAATTTACTTCCTCGAAAATGCTTTTATTACATTTTTTCATTAACTATATCAATCACGAACGACTTGTATAGACTTGTCAGCTGCGAAGCGTAAAGGGTCACGCTCAAGAGCTCTATTTCCAAAATGGCTGACAAATCATATACAATCTAATCCTATTGAATCTAATCTTAGTTTTCCATTCGTCATGCTTATAAACACCATTACGGGCCTTTTCATATTTGGACTAACTTTAATTAACCTGTTACTGTTCCCTAAAAGCAAAACAAGCGTGCGAACGTTAATTTATAAATAAACTTTGTTAAGAATCGCGGAGGCAGCTGCACTAAAGCTAGGCTTT
>JAWWEM010050420.1:28591-72839 GCA_035582935.1 Ormyrus thymus
CGACTCTTATCGCGTTAGGATCGCGCAGTTTTCCCGCTTTACCGGATCCGACTTCGAATGACTTCGTTACCCGGCCGAATGAAGGACGGCCGCTGTGTCTTTATACAATTGCAATTGCAGTACATCGGAGCGGAGCCCAAATTCGTTGACCCGGTTTTTTTAGGGGTTTTCTTGGAATTGCGAATTCTGGTCGGATGATTAACAGGCTACCGGATCGGATAGCTTTCTGAATAAGTTTCTCGAGCAAGTTGTTCGGTAATTGCGTGCTGTACAATTGACGTTGAATTCTAGATTAAAGGTTTTACACTCGTAAGAAATAACTCATGCAGGTACTGAAGTACACAACTTTCCTTTTACTCGGTTATGACAAACTTATAAAAACTGCCGATTAAATTACGCGAAATTCAGGGTTTGTTGCGCAACGCCACCTAATAAATTCCACGCTAATAATCCAAAAGAAAAAAAGCCCTCCCCCATCCGACTCTATCAAATCAGTAGCACAAAACACCGGCGCGTTTCAGCAATGAAGCAATAAAAAGCGTATTAAAGCCGGCGTAAAAAGGTAGTTCTCGCTGCGCGGGGCAATCCAGTCGGGCGCGTAAATCTAATTCTCCGGAACAACGCACTGAAAATCGCGTAACTCGTCAAACGTCACTTGGCCGGGCGAAGAAGAAAAGGCGCAGCCCAGTAGTTTGACCTCGTTAGTCAGGATGTTTACGAGCCGAGTCCGCCGTCTCGCTTCCTCGAAACGTGGGCAAAAAGTCGCCGGGAAAAAAGTTTTCGAGAGAGAGAGAACAGTCGGTGCAATTTCGAGCGCGGCGCTTGTTTGCCTCGATGTTCGTCATACTTTTCGACGTGCGCGAGAGCCCCTTTCGGGATTGCGGCAGGGTAGCTGGGATTTTGCGAGGCTCTATTTTGCTGCTTTTACTTGCGATTAATGAAGATTGGCCTTATTTGGTTTAGTCACTCTTTGTCTCGGCGGCGCGGCAACGTAGACGTCGTAAAGTACAGAGTGAAAATAATTTATCGTACTCGGGGCAGGGCAAAACGTGATATTGCGCTATCTTGTAGTAAAGAACTTTTACTTGATAATGGGTTTAAAAGTTTGAGTTTATAAACTTGGGGTAGGATTAAATTAATATAAGTTATGTTTTCTAATTACTTATTAGCGATGGTATTCTACTAACCAGCTTAATATTTTAAAATAAAAATTGATTCGTAATTTATTGAAAAAAGTTTAAAACTTTCTAAATAAATTAAAGCTGCGCTTTGCACTACTTATTTTTACGTTCAATTAAAGTTCAAGTCAAGGCCTTTGATAAATTTTTGCTCTCAAAAGTTTAAAGGTCTCTCCTTAAATTTACGACATACATTAGTCTCAGCGCAAAAAAAAATCCAAATTCCATTTTCACATTTTTCTTCAATTAAAGAAATTTGTCTCCCGAAAAGGCTCGAATTAGAGCCTCGAAAAGGTTTATTTCCCACCGCAGGCCGCCCCTACCGGCTATTTCGCTGAACGCGAAGCGTTTGGAAATAAAAAAGGAAAAGCACGGATCGGAGGGTTCCCTCTCGCACCGGGAGCATAATGCTCGAATATCAAGTCAGCGCGCGTTCAGCTGTCGCTGTCGGTTGAGTTCGGCGCCACGCCTCTTCGTCGTCGTCATCATCGGGCGGGAGGACGCCCGCGGATTTGCCGCGTGTCGCGGCTCTAATTGCGAAAAGGCTCGGTGCGAAAGTTAGTCGGACCGCGAGATTATCGGGAGAGGGGAGACGCGACGAGGGCCGAGCGGTCCGCGAAGTGCCGGCAAGTTTCCGAGGGCCGTGTTTATGCACGGGCGTGCGCCCTTTCCGCATGATTGATGCTCTGCGGCCTCGATGCCAGCTGTTCCCGCGCGTTCGCGGTCATTTTTAACCAAAGAGAATCGGTAATTCCGCTTGAACTTAAATCAAAGTCCTTTCGAGCCGTAATGGAAGTTAGATTAGAGCTGATTTAGTGTCCTTACAACGTGACACGGCTCGATTTTGGAATGATTCCAATTCCAACGGAATTTTAGGTGACTAATTACTGCTGGGAATTTTAAGAATTTATTAAACGAGTTTTAAGTCAAAAACTCATTAACCACGAAGAGAATAAAAAAATATATACATTTATCATTATGTCTTTTGTTTTTCAGGACAAACGTTTGTTTTAAATGTATTTTTCGTCAAGCAAACTCTTTAACCTTTAGAGGTCCGGAACTAATACTTCAGTGATTTGTATTCGATGAATATATGATTAAAGAAACATTTTTTATCAATTTTCTGTAAGAAATTCCAAAACTCAAAACAACCGTAGCAAATTATTTTTCGAAACATGCTAATTTTCAATGCAAACTTTCGGCCCTCTGAAGGTTAACAAGGTTTTAAAAATCGCTTACAAGAATTTATCCCAAAAATTCCGCATTATCACCTACGCCACATTGAACCCTCGGAAAGAAGAGCAAAAAAAAAAAGGAAGCTCGCTTATTATGTAAAAATATTCGCATACCAAGAAACGCGAGGGAATGCTTGAAGTATCCATTGTCAGAATAAAAGAAGACCTATTAATTCAGGAGTACGGAAAGCGAGCCGGAGAATAGGAAATAAAGGAAAGGCTGCCAAGATGATCGAAACCGTTGTCCCTCCCGAGCATAAGCTGGCGAAATCGGCGCGAAAAGAGTCCCCCCCCCCCGGCGGTCTGCAGATCGGACGCTGCATACGTCCATATTTTAAGGACACGTGGGCACATTTCTCCACGCGGGCCATCCCGCATTATGCGGAGGGCGAGTCCCATTGTCAGCTCGTTCCGCGAGATAAAAAGCAGGCCGGGATATCGTATAAATCGAGAGCTCTCGAGGACGAACGTATACGAATTTCCAATGAAATTTCCTCCCCGTAAACGGTTCGCTTATATACGTAAGCAGCCACGGCGCGAGAATCCTTGTATTTCCGATTTCTTTTTGTTTTTTCTTTCTTTTTTTTGCCGCCTTGTATTTCCACGGTGAAAAGAAATACGCTTATTATCGATGAAGAATACAGGGTGGGGAAGGGGACCGAGATTGCAGTGCGCCGACAGCTTTTAGATATAGGTGTGATGCAGTCACTACTTCTTTTTCCCATTTGCGACCGAGTTTCAAGGTGATATATCAGTCGATTGTGTGTATTTTTATTGAACCTTATGTGGAATACACTAAATCAACGATACTTTCCATGAAAGTTTCGATTTACTGGTCGCATAAGTAAAAACGAGCTATACCAACTTTATGACTAATTTCAGCGTTCTCAAACTTTAATATTCAATCTTGCTTGATAAATCAAAATATCAGTAGGCTGTTAATTCAAACAATGCAACGTCTGGCGTAATCTTGAGACTGGCTACTTAAAAAATGCGCATACAATCCTCGTTACGCTCGAACTTTCAGAAGAAATATCTCCATCCGAACCCTCGCTCCTCGGAGGAAGAAAGCGAAATTCCTAAAAAGTAACAAGCTACACTGCCCAACCCCTTAAATCCCAGCGCGGATCAATTTTAGCTCTCCCTCGCGCGAGCTCCAAAGCTAATCCCGGCCGAACGAAAATAGATAAAAAAATTCCCCATCCTCGCGGCGCTGACCGACTCGTTTCGCTTAATCGTGGCCTTTGGCTGGGCGTTAAAGCTCTTTCCCCCAGCGGGCACGGCGCGATCGCGATTGCGCCCTCTGGGCTCACGCACGAAATCAGAATTTTACAAGCGCGCCTCCGCCCGGCTTTCGAAGCCTCGGGTGACTCCGCTCCGAGCTCCGCGGGATCCCGAGTGCCTTTTTTTACGCGGCGCGTTTACCCGGCTGCTAAATGCGAGAGAGAGAGAGAGAGAGAGAGAGAGAGAGAGAGAGAAAACAAGGGCTTTGAAAACTCGGACGATTCCGGTCGCGGTGAACTTTTAATGCGCAGTGCAGCTTGAGGGGGAACGAGCCGTAAGTGAGCTAAATAATTCAAGCGGCAAGGAAAAAAGGCGTTAATGGCCGGGAGCCGAGGCGCTTACGTATGTAATAACTTTTCCTTTTTATTGCGCGAATTCAATTTTTAAATGCGTAAACGCTTCGCGGCTCGACGGAGGGATTCCGAGAGTGGAAATTAGCCGGATTGCTCGAGGTTTTTCATTGGGCTTTTGTATTTATAATATCGTTACAGACATTTATTCATTGCGGGTAACTTTTTATGAAGGCAGTGTAACGTACTTGAGATAATAATAATATAAAGCTTGTGACTTTTTATAATGTAATATAATACTACGCTTACATAAAGCCCATTACTTTTTCATTATATTACTCGTTAAAAATTGCTATTAACTTTTATGCGTGAGAATATTTCAGTCTGCATTTTTTATTTAAACTTGTTCTGAAAGGGCATTTTGAAATTTAAAAAATTGAGATTGAATTTACTTTTTCTTTTGCATTACAGAAGATAATTAGTTCCTTGCCGACTGACTTTAAGTAAAAGCTTTTAATATAAATTTAAATTACTCTGCTTCAGTGAGTTTTAAGAGAGGTAAACAATGCTTCAACTAAATATAATCCGTTCAAAATGAATTTCAAATTCTTTTGCACAAAAGGGTACAAAATATTAGCAAATACTTTCGTGATTTCTTTTTACACATTTAAATTGTCCGCAAAAATTACAGTGCGCTAAACATCTGCCGCATATAAAATCCACAGCTCGTTTTAGAATGAAATTTTTTTGTAAACAGTTTCACGCTACATTTTTCTTTTCCAGTAAATATTTCGAAGTTTTCAGATGCTCCGATTCAATTTTTATTTTCGTGCTTCTTCGCATTTTTATTTTTTAGTCCCCGCGGAGTAATCGCCGGCTCCCGAAAACGAGGCAAAAAAAATTATCTAATATCTCGGCAATAGTATCGTCCTCGGCGAAGTTCAATAATGTCGCTTATTGCGGAAAAAAGCGCGCTCGGCAGTTAGCGCGGTCTGCAAAAGTTCGAAAACCGATCGCAGCGGCAAAAGCTAAAGAGGCGCTTACAGGCACTCCAGCAGCGGCGAAAGTTACACCGCTCGGCGCATTCAGAGAAGTTGAACTTTAGCTGATAGCCCTCGTGTGGTTTGCTTGCAGCAAATTGCTTTGGGCCCGCTAAAACAAATCGCACAAGAGAGAGAAAGGGAAAAAAATCGATGTAACGCCTATTGTTCCTGTCTGCGAACGCACTGAACTTTTTCCGCGACTCTTTATGCCTGCACTTCTATTGGTTCATGGCAAAAATAAAGGAGAACAGAAACAATTGCACGGCACCCTCGGCCTCGATCGACAGACGAAAAAGGCATAAAAAGATGCGGAAGAAAGGATGGAAGGTTAAATAATAAAAGCGAGTCGCCGGCTGAAAGCAGCTCAAGACAAAGATAAAGCGCTGGAAAGAGAGAGAAGGTAACGGTGCCGCTGGAGGAAAGCTATACTGAAATAAAACTAAATGAAATGAGTCAACTAAGAAAACAAATCTTAATTTTATGCTCGAGGAAACCTACTCTTTTATGTTCGACGGGCTTTTATACCTCTAGTTCCCTGGTTCTTCATCGGATTTCGACGATAGTTTCCTTTTTCTTTCCTGGGTCAACGGTTTTGTTTTTTCTTTTTTCGTCTTTTTTTTTTAGTTCGGCTTTCTGAGCTCGCGATCAATGCTGTTCAGGCGAGATATGCGAAGATTTATCGCCGAAACATTTTTGAACCAAAAACTAACTGTGATTTACGGAAAATGTGTGTACGATCTTCGAGTTATAAGATACGTTAGTTTTTTAAGTTTTTACGTTTATAATGATGGTGTCAGCAACAAGTTCCAAGACCATCAAAGAACTTGCGAAACGAACGAGCTATTCCAAGTCGAATTCGAAATATCAAGGCAACCCTCGATCGAGAAGTTGTCAACATTGTTCAAAGTCAGCCTTCAATCCTCGATTTGAGCATCACTAATTAAACGTCTCGCTCGAAGTAACCCGATTAAAGCACCGCGAGGATCGTCAAGCTTAGTCAGAATAAAAGCTCCCCTCTTCAAAGAAGAAGCCGACGATTCGCGAAAAGTCCCGTGATATTTGCTACGAAACCTATGGATATTTGACGATATTAATAATCGAAAATATGAGTCCATTAACACCAGCGGAGTAAACCCAGCGTATTTAAAAAAAAATATTGGATGATTTTTGACTAATTTTTAGCTGATTAATTAATTTAGTGTTTCTTAAGCAAAAGCTAGCGAAACATTTACGCCAGCGGAGCACGGCATAACTCCCGTTCTATTTATCCAAAAAATACCTAATGGGGCGCAAAATTTTTGGCTGGCCGATTACTTTCGTATGGGTCAAAAGAGTTCTCAACGCGCGTCATTGCCATCTAGACGGTTAAGAAGCCGTCGAACAAAAGCGAGGAACAAGCTCGAGCAGCAAGTCGGAAGCGACTCCTCGGCGAACTTCCCCTCGAATTTCGTCTCGAGTCTCACTTCGGCGCCCGGGAATCCCGCCGTGCGATTATCCAGCAGCGGCGCAGCTTTCTCTCCTCTGCATTTTCGCCGCGGAGCGAATCGCCGAAAGGCCGAGGCCGCGAGGAGGAAGGCGGAGAGACGTGACTAGTGCAGCTCTCCGCTTGGGAATTCGAAATGGTAAGCCCGGCGCATGCGCCCTGCTTCTTATTTCCTGCGAATTCGCCGGCTTGAATATAAACATCCCTGCGAGCTCTTTTCCCCGGCGCTTGAAATATAGAGGGATATGAAGGCAATGAGTAACGAAGTGCGGCATTGCGTGCAAGAGCTTTTTGCGGATTAACTATTTAGTGGGACGATGGGATTCAGTGAGGGATTACGTATTCTTGTCTGATGGAGGCGCTGTAATGAATTTAGTGCGCGGGCTTGGAAATTCTGTGATTTTGGGTGCTTTTTGTTGTAAAGAATGTAAAAAAAGAACCAAGGCTGACTGAGATTAGTTTGTACATAGTTGAAAATAAAAGGGATTGAAATTTAATTATTTAAAATAAAGGTAGCATACGACTTCCCGAGATTTACAGTGATTTTACTTTCGACTTCTTTTAAAAGGAAACGACCGCATTTTATTTGAATTAAGTTTTTAGTCGTAATGCGCCGTGTCCGAGACCAATTAAGAGCTGCTAACTCGTCAATAATATTTAAATTTTATTCGTGCTATTCAAGGGAATAAAAGATGCAATTAGAAAACTTTAATGAAAATATTCAAATGGTAAATCAAAATTAAAAGCATATTCAATCTTCTGAATGAAGTTGAAAAAACTTCTATATAAGAAACGTTAATTGAATGTCGACGTTTGAATAAGGAGGGTTATTGAATAAGAAGGAAATCTAGTAAATTGAACACATTATAAATTTTCATCGGGAAAGTGCCTTTCGTTCCACGACACTTTACACGTTTTCTCGTTTCACGGTACTTTTATTATAGTCCTCGCGCCTCTACATAGTTGAGATCATTTAGCAGATAGGAAGAAGCAACCTCCTAAAACGCTAATGGAAGTAAGGCAATAGGAACGTCATTTTCTTCGGGAACGATGGCTGGCACACAATTTTTCATCGCTCGTTTAGTCGTCACTGTAATATACAAGTCGTTCATTTCGTTTTTAGAAACTGTAGTTTTATAGAATTGTTAAATGAATTACCATCGTATAGTTTAGTGCGTCATTAAAGGCGTGACATTGAATTCTTTAAATATTGCCTTTATGATCTCGCTTAAACAAAATGTACTTTTTACACTCCCATAATAAATATATTACTGAAAAAACATTTAGCTGCTTTAAAAATGCTCTTAAAACTCTTTGCTTTCAAGATACATCTGCCATAAAGCATCGATAAAAATTAAATAAAAATTAGACGGCCTCGAATAAAAAGGCAATTAATTTTTATACGTCACTTATGACGTTAGAAGTATCGATAATATAAATATCACTTTTTACACCGCGATGAAACCATTTATGCAGTATGAAATAAAGACATATTTTATCTCTACTCAGATATAATATCGATTGAAACATAAATATTCAACGACTTTGCATTATGCAGGCAATTTATCGAAAATCTTAAAATAATATTTAAGATAAGAGCTATAAAATAAAATACAAGTTACAAAAAGAAAAAGAAAAAAGAGTGAGTAGGAATAAACATGAAGGGTTGAAAGTAAACACTAATTTTAAAGCTTCTGCACCGTTCGCTAGTTCCAAATTCCCATTTCCATCGATTTCAAAAGTTCCCCTAATAAACCCCATCAATATACAGCCCTTTCCAAGCGACCACTGAAAGATTGAAACGTTTGTGAAATTAATTAACCCGTCACGATAAAATAGTGAAACGGCCTTAAAACAATACGCCTGCATTTAACCAGTACCGGCAACTTTTTAATTAACTAAACAGAGGCGTTTTTAATTAAGCGCAGCCCTTCACCCGGATAAACAAATGTAAAGTACATAAAGTACGCTTTAGCGGCGCACGAGCCCGTAAAGCCTGTTATTAAAGTTTGATACTAAGCCGCGCAGAAAAATTCGTTATGAATACGCCGTGATTATTATAGCGGAGAGCGGAGCTCGAAACCGCCGCTAACAAAGCGAATGCAGCAGTTAGGGTCAACCGTAAAAGCTGGACAGCAGCGAGTGCCGCGCAGAAAACGCCGACGGGGAGAGAGCCGTCCTCCGGCTATCCTCGCCGCAGAGCTGCGCTATTGCTTGTTACTGCAAAAATGACGCTCGCTACTTTAATGAACTGGATATTTCTGCTCGGACGTCGTTCCTTTTTTTTTTTAGAACCTTCTCTACTTTTAGCGGGTATTTTATCTTGATTTTAATGCTGTGCGTTTAAATGTTGGAATTTAAATTAAGATTTGAATTTTAACTGAATTAAGTGCCGTTCCAAAACTTTCCAATATGAGGAAGCAAGTCAAGTACAAACTCAGAAGTATAAAACTACGATTTTTCAATTTTTTTACTGCACTCCCGTATTATCTTTCCTTCTAATCGTTATCAGACATCTAAAAGCATTGAGCTTTTCCCTTTCCAAACCATTTATTTTCTTAGAAAGAACTTTTCTTCGTTATTTCTGACCTTTCAATGCCATTTTTAATCCCTCCATCTTTTATCCTCTCTCTTTCTCAAAAATCTCTAGATATCTTACTTTTTACTTTTTTCATAAAATACTGAGATTTTCCTTGAGAATTTTCCGTATCACAAGAGAATACAAAGATCTAAAACTTTAAAAACTGAGAACTTTGAGGACTTTAGGGATTCTGTAGTGTTTAATATTTTTCAATATTAATTTTTATCAGTTAAATATTTACTAATAATTAATTCATATTTCTAATGTAGAAATATTGATAATATCTCTAAATAATTACCATTTGAAGATAGTACTTGCAGACATTATAAGATCGTATCGGTAAGCAACAAATTAATTTATTTATGATACGACTAGAACATTGCCTTTAAAGCAGTTTCAACTGTCGCACTTGTATATGTATAAAGTGAATGTGAAATTTAGTATCCACTTTTGTCCTTATATGGGGTATAAAAAAATTCATAAATTTGTTTCAGAATAACGACGCGGAAGTCGTAAATACTTTTACTATCGCAAAATAATAAGTATTTTTTTGTTCAAGAAAGCCAGCATCTTATAATTCTTTGATAATTTAAACAAAAAATGTTTAATAAAAAACAACCACCATTGAATTCTTTAAAATTAATGTCAAGCAATCGATTTTTCTCTACCCTTGGGCGAAAGTACGTACTTTCGCCGTTCGCTTAGGCTAGAAAAAGTAACACTTTGGCCCACTGCTGAATAATAAACTTTTAAAATGGTTACATATTTTTCTTGCCCAGAAAAGTTATATACTTCATAGTAAAGACATTAAATAGGAAAATTTAAGTTTAATGGAAAATAAAAATTAACGTCAATACTGGCACGTTATTACTTCTAACAGTACTTTTCGACACGGATGCCAGTGTCGTGGTTTTGAGGTGAGAGTAGTATAAAATAAATAAATTATTAGTTTTATAAAAACAAAGACTATAAATTAAATGATTAATCAATGAATGTATGTTTATTTAGTATTCTCTCCATCTTTTTCTCTCTCTTTTTTTTGACTCAAATATGTATTAAATCTGCTTGTTCGTGTATTTGCGATGTCCGCCCCAACCAGCAATACTCACTGCGCTCGTGTTGCAAATGTTGGGCGGGCATCGAACACACAAACGCACACCGCACGAAGTGGCCGAAAGAGAGTGTTGATGCTCGCACACCATTGCCAGATTTTGATTTTATAAACAGAATAATCAACAAACTTTCGCCCAGGGGTAGGGGAAAACATTATTTCTTACGCGGGAGTAAAATGGAACTGCCCCACGAACGTGACATGACGCCCGAGGCGAGGCCGAGTTTCATTTTCTCCCCTTTTAAGAAAATCTACCATATTTGCTTACAAACGTAACTGAAAAATTTTCTTTTACTAACACGCACGGCATATAGAAACTGCTCGCTGAAACCGAACTGCAGGATGCGCCTGCCGCTACAAGGAGGTGAGATTTTGCGCACTCGGCCAACCAAAACTATGCATTCTGAGCAATAAGTGACAGAAGCAAACGTAGAACTTAATATTATTCATATTATTGTACTGTTTATTATTGAACCACAAGCAAGGAAGTATAAAGACCCAGCGCACGGACAGATCTAATACAGAGAGAAATAACCAAAATTGTTAGCTGGTGCCTAATTATTAATTTGATTGCAATAGGGATTGCGTGCGCGCGAGAATACGTCTGCGCGCGGCTACGCGCAAGCTCCACGTGTTGCTCCCGAAGAGCGCGCGCGAGACGCGGGAGGAGAAGTAGGAGGGCGCACGAGTGAGGCCGAGAGGCAGGAGTCGGAGAAAACGATGGAGCGCGAACGAAGAGGGAGAGATGTTTTGATTGAGCATTACTCGAGGTGTTTCTCCCTTACTCAAGACCGCGCCCTCCGACGCGCACGAGCGGACTATTCATGAAGAGCCGGGCACGCTTAGCGCCGAGCTGACGACCAAGTAGAGAAGGCTGAAGTTATTCAAGTTAAGAAGAAGTGCAGCAAGAGTGAATACAGTGAAAAGCACAGCGTTGGGCAAATGCGTCGTTACTCATTTACGCATGCCCGTACCTCTATTTACTTTCCAGAGCTGAACGTTATGCTATTCCGTTTCTTTCGTCTCGAAAAAGAATAAATTCTTAATTCTTCGTTATTAATTACCTTTTCCAGTAAAGCTTGTGGCAAGCGTGCCTTAGTTGCGGAGTTAACTCGCGAAACGAGCAGCTGAGCGGGCATATACGGCCTTTTTGTTACTAACCGAGGTTTACGACTCGTGTTCTCGGCTCACTTCCGCATAGATCGCGCGGCAAGCGACGGGGGTTTGCCGAAGGTTTCTAATACAGGGTGGATTAAGTTTCTCGGGATTATCGGCGATTGCCGGCTCGGAAGCGTTTTTTCGTTAATTGCGCTCTATTTCAGCATCGAACTTATTTAAACGGACGTAAAACTGTTTCGGTTTAATCGAAACTTCAAGCTGCGCAGGCCAATGAAATTAATAGAAAATTAGCGAAAGGGATTATCGACGAATCTCGCATGCGCGCGTTTTTAGCTCGACGTGTACACCTGCCGTGCAGTTGGCGCGTTGGGAGAGGACGTCCGGGGAAGAGAAGAACTTGCGTTCTTAACGCTCGGACTGCGCGGATTGTCGTTGCGTGCGAGTAAGCAGCAGCTACGGTAGATCCATTGTTGAAGTGAAACTTCCGAGGGCAAGCCTATGGTGGGGAATTAGCCCGCGAAGCGAGCGGACTACTCTCAACTTGGTGGCTTGCCGTGGAAGAAACGTGGACGCTGGATTGCCGTTGGGTTGAGAGCTGCAGACTAAAACCAAGGCAGGCCTCCATTCCCTCACCCTCTGCACTTTCGAACTATCAAGATCTTTCGAGATCTCCCAGCAGATCTCTCGAGCACCTCCGCACATTCGCCTGCCAGCTATCGGAGCAGCTCCGTCTTCCTCGAATCATCCAGCGGCGCCGCCACCTACGTGTTAAAGCTCAGTCATGCACGGAGACTCGGTCGTTTTACAGCCGCGCGTCGAAGCCTGCACTTCCCCGCCGTGATTCCCAGATAAGCAGCGTCGCCGTCGCCGAAGTCGCCGCGGGAGCTTTTAAAAATAACCCTCTCGCGACGGCGAGCCGTCCGGCCAGTGCGCGCATCGTGTAAAGAGACCGGCTTACAAACCCTATAACCGCATAAACCGAAATGGCCTCGTGAATTATCGTGTATAACGAACGTGACGACGCTTGTTTCGTCCGCGAGCGGACAGCCGCGAACGTAAATGCAGATACACGAGCTTAATGATAGACCTCGCATAAAGGAGAGCCGGGCGACGGGCTGAAATAGCACTGGACGCTTTGCTGATATTGCTCTTAGGCTGGCTTTATGAGCGAGGTAACAAGGTTTCTTTTTTAGTTAAAAATAGATCTTTAGATAATTAAGCTTGGCGGTTTGGCGCGGAAAAGTAGCATAGGCGCGTGTCATTTAACTTTATCTACTGACTGTATAATCATTTTAAATTACTAACTTTGGCAATGATTGGTTAACTTCTTACCCGTTATTATTAATATCATTCTCAACTCTTACAATTCTATTGTTTGACAATTTTTACAGTCAAATTGAGAATTTGTTAATTTTCATTTATTTTGTTGCGCATGCATAAAATAAGAGGTAAATATCATTTTAATTAAACATGAAATCGAAAAAGAAATGTACACTAATTTGCATTTTAAATATATTGGAATAACATGGACATTGATGGTCCATGTTATTCCGAAACAAAATTAACCTGCAATTCAATTTAATTAACCCGACATTATCAGATACCAAGGTTTACTCGTAAATATTTTGCCGCCAGAGTTTATTTGTCCAAGCTTACTTTTCCACGGCGACGATCATAAACTTTGCCACAACTAATAGAGTTATATAAAAAAACTTGAAAAATTATTTAGAACTTTAAGCCTGAGCAATCGCGTTCTCTTAAAAAGTAGAAAATACCGCCGTAACTAGGAACGCGAGTGCTTTTATTAAAAAAACCGGACTCCCGCTTTAATTTACGACGTATATCTTGAAAAGTAAACTTGTAAGTGTATCCAGCTTAAGGTGGATTCAGCGCAAACTTTCCGAAGCATTAAAACGAGCTTCGCCGAGCGAAAGCTACTCCGGCTCTCCGCGCGTTAAAAACATTTGTCTCGGGCTGTTGCTCCCCGGTATCATCGCGGCCCTTTCGTCGAATGGGAAGCGTCAATTGGTCCCGGAGATACAGATCGCGAGTACGTAAACAAGCGCCTTTCCACCCGAGCTTCCGCTGGCTTTTATGGTCAATAATAAATTCCAAAGTTCGAGCTGTTGTAAAATTCAGTCTGGTCTTATTAATACGCAAAAGCAGTCTGCGTCATCTGAAAAGCAATCTGCGACACGACAGAAAGCTAAACATTCGATCCGAGAAGGCAGAAAACGCGCATTCCTAACCAAAGGGCTCATTTACGAGCGCAATCCCCGTCGTCCAAGCTCTCCTCGCGAAATACTACAGCCAAGAACAATCATCCGATGAGCAGACCCTGAAAGTTAGCGGGGGGGGCACTTCGGTGTATTAAAACCGGGAAAAATGAGTCCTCGCGCCGCTGCAGGATATCCCCGCTTCCTCCCGATTCCCGGGGGGAGTGTACGCGGAGCGGCCCGCTGTCAGGTTGTATCCTCCCGAGAGGAGAGAAGACAATGGGCACTGGGAGAGACAAATAGAGCGAATTTCCAAGCTAGCGAGACGAGGGCACAATAAACTTCGCCTATACTACATTCGCGCTTCACCTTACAACGAACTCTTTTACTCTCTCTCTCTCTCTCTCTCTCTCTCTCCTCGCGCCTCGTCCTCCTCGAGTTTCGCGCACTTTTCTTCGACTTTGCCTCGGTCTGTCTTTGTCGCCGGCTCGTCTCTGGGATGTGAACAAGCGATTGGAGAATTGAATTTTCTGCCGACGGTCGACTGATTAGCTTTTGGATTCAAGGGAATGTGGAGGGCGAAGAAATGTTTCTGTATTAATAAAGTACTTTTTCAATATGTAAATGCGGATGCTCGGCAATTTTAAAACAGACTTTTCGTACAGTCAAAAAAATTCCCTTCGAACGATAAAAATAGCGCATTCATAAATATTTATCTCTAACTTACATCGAAGCTGAATTAAAAAGACTTTTTTTCGAATTTCAATCTCGCTCGTTAATACGAAAAGAGCTATTTGCAAAAAACAAAAAAAAAACAAAAAATAGAAAGTATAGCGGGTGAACTGTTAAACAATCTTCGAATCTGAAACTTTTACTAATCACAACATAATAATGGTTCTTTAAATCTAGCCCACACCTGCACTGACTAAAGCGCACTAAAGAGCATCGGGCAGGCTTCTTTATATTCGACACCCACCCACTCGAATAGTCATGAAAGCACTCAAAGTCAGCTCTTACCCCTCCCGGCGCTCCCGGGCTCTCCCCTCTTTTCACCCCCCTCCGCGTCTCTGCTTCTCATGAGTCGCACGTTCGCAGCGACGGTCGCCGCGGCAGGTGGGCTTCGGGTAATACTTGGCTTTATTAGCGAATGGCTAATTTGCTTGTGGCTTAGCCTCCGCGCGGCCCAAAGGGACCATTGAGGAGAAACACACTCGGCGCAGGCGCACCGAGACAAACGCGGGATTAGTCGGCCGGAGAGTAGTAAAGTAGACGTTCGACAAGCCGCCTTCTCCGGGCACCGCGGCTTAATTAAAACAGGAACGGTTTACGGCTTTCTTATCTGCATTCATCGCTGAGAGCTACATTATGGCGAAGTGCCGGACAAAGGACGGGGCTTCTTTGGGCTGGGAATGCATTCGTCACACGCAGTAAAGAAGAAGCGGGCAAAGCAGCTGCAGGATTCAATCGGTTTAATTCATGTCACTTCGGCAAAGGGAATTTTTTCCCGAGATTCCATATTTTCGCAATCAGCGTGCTCAGTTTATTTCTCCGTTGTTGGATTCTTTTAAAACTCGAGCTTTATCGAAGGGGATCTTTTTTAAAAAGTTAATAGTTTGCCCGAGTTAAGACGAACGCCTTTCGCCTCGCAAGTTTTTATTTCGTTCCCGTTCTCGGCTTCACGAAAGCTTGCGGATTTAATAGTGTCGACGACAAGAAGCAGAGAGACAGCCACGAAAATGAATTAAAACGCAGCAAGGAAAAAGAAGATAAAAATCGAACGTCGATTGGTTGGGAAACTGACTGGGAGGAAAAAGGTAAATCGAAAAGACAAGGAGCAAAATATTGAAGCGAAATGTGATCGATCACCGCGACGTACAGCCAGCAATATGAAATATCTAATTTGTACTTACCTGCTTTTGCTGAGTTTTGTACGAATCTGACGATATTAAATAACCACGGTTATTGCCCGCAGGCACCGACGTATTTTATAAGATATTATTTGACGTTACACGCAGAAAACTTTTAAGCTTCGTGTACGAAATTCTTCAATTAAGAATGTGCCCTTTATATTTTGCAAAATCATGAAAAATAAGATGATCCGATTCGATAAAAAAGTAAGTTTGATAAATAATTCATCCTAATTCTTCTTCGAATTCCTTTACTTAGCTACATTGCGCGGAAATAAAGCAATTTGGACGGATACTTCTAGACCATTAGTTTCAATTATTTATCAAATTACTTTCTCTGTCATTAGTGTCAAATAAGAAGTAATTAAGAAAGTTTTTCTCGCCAACGCGGCAAAATCGCGCGCGAAAAATTAACCCCCCCCCTCCCGCACCCCTCAATTTTCCGAATTAACCGGCTCCTCATTTGAAAACGCGATGAATTCTCTTGATTCATCGGCGTCTCGCCGAATGCACTCTGCCGACGGCAGAGAACTCGTTATCCTCTCGTGTACAGTTACGGACTATTGATTAATCGCGGCCGCGGCGGCGGAAAAAGTGCGGCGCGGGCGACGCGAAAGAAAAGCGAGACGCTCCGCGAATGGATCGGAAGTTTGAACAAAGTGACGGGCGACGAGCTTCAAAGAGGCCTGCGCGCACAAAGTCATCCCGATGCAATTAAAACCTTGGGCTTTTCGCGTCCCAAAAAAGTTTGGACTTCGCTTTTGCGGGAATTTTTACGCCGAGAAGGCGCGCCCGACTGCGCGGAAAATTAAAATAATGGGGCCTGTTCTTTGTTGCGTAATGGTAAAGACTATTTTTTGTGCGGTTTATAAAGTTTTTTAAATCGATAATTTCAAAAAACTTTGTTTTCTCGAGTCTATTTTAAAAAAAAAAATCGTAGAACGTGATCTAATGCTTGCAAATTGTTCACGTTTGCAAAAGTATCGAGTATCTCGAATACTCAAGCACCAAAACTCTCGCGAAATGTTTCTCTCAAGCTTGCGATATTTTACTTCGTATTCGCAGATCTTCGCGTTCCACGCTAAAAACGCAGCTCGTTACGAAGTTATGCCGACGAACGGTAATTCCTCGCATAATTCCCCAGACCGAAATCCGCCGGCGAGCACGAAAATAAAACGCGCTGAAAATATACACATAAAATAAGTATCCGGATCAGCATCGCAGAGATCTCGCGAATCTCCAATGCGGCGTCCGGATGCTCGGAGAACTTGCCATTTTCGCGTTCGTTACGTTGGTGGCTCCCTCCCGCCCGAGGAGCGTTTAAAACCTCGCGGAGGAGAAGAGAGCCGGAGAGAAAATTTCCCGGGACAGCCGTATAATGTATTTCACGAACGCGGGAAGGCACGTACTGCGAGCAGCAATTCCTGCAAAGTAGAATCGGACGGGCATTCGGGCGACTCGAAAAGCCGGAAGGGAATCCTCGACCTGTACTCCGCGAGGCGGGAAACCGCAGCGCCGAAGTCTCGTATCTTCCCTCCCCGCTCCGACTATCTCGGCGAGCTTTTTGTTTTTCCACCTCGTGCCGGGCTAAGTTTTTTCCCGCTCGACTCCGACGCTTTTCGGTCGGATCAGCCGATCCGGCGGAGCTCTCCTTTTTCCGCGGCGTTAACACGCTGGTTTTATTAGTTATCTCGCTCTGAGAGGAGGATGACGAAGACGATGGCGCGAGGGAGAACCCCCCGCTGAGACTCGAGTTACGCCAAAGTGAAATAAGAACAGGGAGCACTGATGTCGCTGAAAACTTCATTTTGTATTCCAGGGCAATGATAAAGGCCGCTGGGATAAAAACGATTTTTAGAATGACAATATCTATCTCGAATCTTTTGGAAGAAGTCTGCTGGAAAATCTTTTTAATTTGACGGGGAAGCTTTAAGTTGAATTAGACGTGGTCGAGGCGGTTTTATTTTTTCAAGAAAACACAAGGTGAATTTTTTAGGGATTTTATAACGACTTTTATTTTCTTGTTAATTTTATTTTCCTCTTGTGCGATAAAAGTATTTTCCTCTTGCGTGTTAAAAAATCCTCCGGAATTTAGCTGGCTCATTTCTACGTTAAAATAGATGTTTTAATTTCAACGTATTTTATCAGAAAATATCCATATAATAAGTTTAAAACTGACTTTTTTCATTTTCCATTCTTAGAGGCTTTCAACTTTTTTGCAGTGAAATTTTGTTAAACAGGATATGTCAAACGACATTTTAGCAAAGGCTGGTTTATAAATTCAATAATGCTTTTTTACTATGTGCATAAATTTTAAAGTAGAAAATTGATATTACAAAGTTTCTGAAAAAAAAACTAGCTTGAGACTCGTGTATCAAAAATTGGCAACGAGTCAAATTTTAAATTATGTATTCTAAAACGTAAAATTTGATAATTTTTCTCAATCTACTCACCGAATAAAGAGTTGTTAAAAAGCAATCAAAAAAAGTCAGCGTAAATCTTATTGATGCTTATTGATTCCTGTAAAAGAGTTTAAATTCAATCTGCTATATTATACTTAAATGAAATTATGGCTGAACGTTAGTAAAGTCAAAATGCAAAAACAGGAGTTAAATTTGTATGGAAATTAATTTGTGATTAATACAGATTTAAAATTTTCTTAAATTACTTATAATCTGTATATTTTTAATTTAATTTACGATAAATATTATTCCGAGTCTTCCGTCCAAAAAAATAAAAATTGAAGTACATTTTTAATATTCGCATAAAATATTTTATAAAATTCCAAATCGAAAAATTGTAAAATATATATATATATATATATATATATATATATGTATTTTGAAAAGTAAAACATTTTGAAATAGCTTATTGTTGATTTAACGAATAGTTCTTCACTCATAAACCTATCAATAAGAACATTTTAAAAAAAATAAATTATTTGTCTCTGAATATTTATTTTTTGCATTGTGTAAAAATAAAAGCGTATAAAACGCATATAAACTTACAATTTTGAATGAATAACATATTTCTGGCAACTATAAATCACTCCTGTTTCAAACACTGTCAGTAAGTACTCAAAAGAAAATAAATGCCGTGTCATTGCAGAAAATATGGTAGCGTAAAGCGTAATAAATAAAACCGCTTGGGTAATCGGAACATTTTATTCGATTTCAGATCATTTATAAACAGGCTCGGATATACTTTTAAGTAAAATTTTCGCAATCGTAAATCACTTTCGCGCGACGCAATCGCAAATGAAAAACTTTCTTATATACATTAAACCTTTAAATATCCTTCTACGTTCTAAATGTTTTTGTTTTTCCTCTTTTATTAATACAACGTCGAAAACAAAACCAAAGCATCGCATTCGTAATCCGAATCCGGCATGGAAAATCGATAAATCCCAGCAGGCTTTGGCTGCCCCGTAATTTCCACATAAACTTTACTCCCACATCTCATTCACCTCGACAATCCGATTACGGCGCGGCTCCCTCCTGCATCCCGCTTCCTTGTCGCTCCTCCCGCGACGCTCCGCCAATGTAAACAGAGCTGCAGCCGCTGAATAAATAGCCAGAGTTTCATTGCCCGAAAGTAGATCGAGGATCATAAAAATCGCTTGACGTCACCGCCTGCGTGTCACTACGCAGCCTGCTTTTATAAAAAGGGGAAAAAGAGAAAAAGGAAGGCTCGGTCGCGCGCGGAAATTACTTCGGCCCCGTTGGCTGCCGCTATTTTCATTATATCCTGTGCGTTCGTGAATAACGACGGCGAATCAAGCTCGGGGCAAGTGGTAGCTACCGGTGAGATTAAAAAAAAGAAAGAAGAAAAAGGAAGAGAGAAATGATGAAAAGGGTGGGAGGCGATGCGTGAGATCGGCGAGCCGACGAGGAAAGCTCGACCCAATTGGTGCCGCTTCTTTGCGTCTTCCGTCGATGACTCCTTTCCTTTCGAGCACTTCTGTGTCTTTCAAACGGATGACTTTCAACTCATTTTCCCTTTTGACCCGCCGCTCTTCACTTCTTGCTCGCGAGTAATAAGCCGCTACCTCGGCGGCTTCAATTCGTTAATTTCGCGCGTGCGAAATTAATGAATTAAACTGTTAGCAGACTTCTATTTGAAAGATTTCTTTCTCCAGCATTCGCATTTTTACGGATTTACTTCCAATCAGCGAACACGCTTGGCAGCTCTAATTAATGCACGTTGAATTGCAGCCTCGTAAAAGAGAAAACAAGATCGTAAAATCAAAGTCCGGCCGTAGCACTCTTTCGTATACCTAAATTTTTAAAGGAGCCCGCAGCTAGTCAAATATTAACGCGGATTCTAATTGTCGGAATGCGAGGCGAGAGTTTTTCGCCCGGCCGTTTTAGGAGCCTCGACTTCGTTAACCTCTCCGGGCTTTCGTTCCTGAAACCGTCGCTTTGTCAGCAGGATTGCAGCGTAAAACAAGCCGAAAAGGCTGCTGAATTAAAGATGCATCAGAGGAAATTTCTAGGAAAGCAGGAATTCTGTCGTTTGCTCAAACTCAACTTAAAGCTTCTATGTGACTTGTGATCCGTTTATTAATACTTTAGCCGATAAACATTTATTTTCAATGATATTCTTTAGTATCACTCTAGCATTATTTAACATTTATTAATAGAATAATGATGAACTCACTTTTATATTTGCACTTAATTTTATTTTCTGCGATAAGATAAACAGTCCAGCATTCACGTGCTAAACTGAGAGATTAATTATCATTCCGAGTATTATGTAAATGGAACGCCAACGCTTTATTAGATGCATTTGTGACGGAGTATTAAATTTTCATCGCATTATTGCTTAATGAATTAAATGGCCTAAAACATTTTTCACAAGCAAGTTTTACGAAAGAATGTATAGATACAATTACAATGAAAGAAGAATTTCAGATTTGTTGAAAGGTAATCGGAAAATTCGATAACGCCAGGATTAAGCAAAGTGGAAAGCGGAAGAAAAATCCCTAGAATAAAAATATTGTCAGAGAAAAATGCTAATATTAAAATTATAAATGAAAAAAGCGCTGAAAGCTCGTTAGGTATGCATTCCCAAGAGAAGAAATGTTAATGCGCTAAAAATAATTTTCCTCCTCGAGAAAGATTCAAAGAAGTTTAAAGCAGGTAAATTGACGTAAACGGTGAACTTTAACGTTTGAACAACGTTAAAGTTTCTTACAAAATATTGATTTTCAATCACGTTCCCATTTACATATATAATAAGATAACTAATAGAACTGTAATTAAAAACTTCTCAACCTAATTAACGTTTTAGCGAAGTTAAAATCGCCGTTGCTCTATCCCACGCGCCAAGAACTGTTATATAAATAGCAAAAAAAAAAGGTCGAAGCGACTGATTCAGGCGCGAGAGCGTCTTTCGATCGGCGCCTGAAGCACCGAGGACCTTTTGAGCAGCGTAAATCTCGACCGCGAAGCGCTGACTTGAACGTACAGGCCAATCGAGAAGATCCATAATCTGCTCGCGTTCTAATAAAACTCGAGCGTCATTGGCGAAGCCCACGCTTCTCTCTCCCGGCGTTAAATTAAAGGCTCCCTCGTCCAGCACCTGCCTCTGATCCGAATCTCGCGGAGCGGCGCTTGATATGAGTCGCCGCCCCCCCCCCCCCCCGCGGATAAGAATAGACTTCGCCGAGGGAGGGAAAGAGGAGTGCAACAGGTGCAGCGCGCTGCATTATCGTCGCGCGCACCGCTGAGTTATTGAGCAGCTCGCCAATTTTTATTATTATGAGAGCAGCTCCCTCGCATTATAATACTAATATGAGAGATGTCGCGCGACCTCTTCGGCCTCTGCATAAAACACAAGCTGTAATGCGTCCGAGGAGGAGGCTGAAAGCAGGAGGAGATTTATTCTCAATTTCGTCGTTGCGCTTAATGGATGTGGCGGGAGAAAGGCGATAGGCTGGATTCGCTTCTGGGAATGATGGATGACGAAAAAAAGGACGCTTTCTTAGGCCGGAACAAGCAGCTTTTCGTATTCCACGCATTAATTCGAGCTTTTACCAAGATTTCGATTTACAAAAGCATAAATTATAAATCTTTCTACTGATTTTAATACCTATCATAAATCCCCCATAATTTCCGACACAATTAAGCCCGATAATTCATTATATCCCTTTTTTTCAGCCTCAGCTCAAATTTTTCCACCCATTATTTGATCGGGTGGAAAAACCCACCTGCGGACAATCGAAACGAAAAGAAAGAAAAAAAACACAAATTGCCCCCTCCTCTCCCCAGCCGCGCAGGGAAACTCGCGCGTAAACAAGCTATTTTTATCGGCTCGCTTTTAAAAGCCGCCGTACATTCTCCGCGCACAGCGCGCTCGGCGCTGCGCCACCTCCTCCTCCCTCACAATGGAGCCCGAAGCCCCGTGTCAGCGATCCGCCCAGCGTCTGGCCGGAGCAGCGCCGTTACTACTGCCGGCCGGGACGAGACGGCGCGTGTCGGACTCGGGCGTGGGCGTGTTGACTTACTGCCCAGCTGATTCGCTATGCACGTGTGATTCCGTGCCGGTCCCCGGCCCGGGCACACGCCGCTTAGCCCCGGGAAGTCCGTTTTTGCCTTTTCGCCCGGGGCTTGCTTGCTTCTCAAATTAATTGGAGCGACGGTCCTTGCGGGGATTCAAGCACCCTTGGAGATGTACTTTTGCGGGAGGCTCGGACGACTGATGGGCTAAGCTGATAGTGTGGAATGTTGAGATACGAATTAAGTGTAGTGGTAGTTTTTTTAATTCAATTGAATTCAAATTCGCGCAAGTTTTTATTTCAAATATTATGTAGACTTTTGAGCGTAGCTCTAAAATTAAGGAAATGAGAATATTTAGACGTTTTTCCCATTCAAGAAGTTTCCTTTCCTTTTTAGTACTTTCTATTAAAATAAAAAGAAAATGAATTTTCTATTTCGTGTATTTTGGAGGTCATTTAATAAAGAACGTTTTATTTTGAAATGTAAACGTAACGGAATCTTTTAGAGAAATGCACCTTACCTCCAGTTTAGCATTTCCCCGAACAAAAAAAAAAAAAAAAAAAAAAAATGAAAGAAAACACGCACAAGCATAAACCAAAGTAAACTCGGAAACCACCCAAGTTATTTTTCTACGAACGATAGAATTGTTTATAAACTGAGAAAGAAGAAACTCGCCTTGTACAAATAAAAATACAATAGCCTGTACAAGACGTCTGAAGCGAATCCTGATTAAGAACGAATCGATGAAATCGAAGGGAAGAAGGTTGAAAAAAAAGAAAAGAATCTGACTTGTCTAAGAAAGCGTGTAAATGCCTTTGAGTGGAATAAAGATGTAAACGAAAAAAAATTCAAAAAGAAAAAGATAGATAAAACAAGGAAAAAAACGGATGGAAATTCAATCGAGCGTCTTGAAGACGTTTTACATGCCAGCTGCGTATTCAAGCAGAATGATTAATCCAGAATAGAATGGAAATGAAAGGAAAAGATCTTAATAAGATGAAGAGATGCATACAGACAGACTGTTTTATTATTAAATTATTGGTAATATGTTGAAAGTATCTCATTACTTATTGAAATGAATTGAAAAATTTTGAATATTTATAGAAATTTTAATGTAATTAGAATATAAAATTTATTCCCAGCTAAGGAGATTACTTGGAATCTATTTTCAGTTCGATTCTCAAGTAGTAAATAGATTTTTAAATTCCCTTTGGAACCAAATCAACATACATCACTGAAATTGTTCGGAAACTAGAGTAGCAATCTTGTTAAAGTTTCAAAACCGTAGACTACTTTTCAAGCGCTCTGCATTCTTCTTCATTCAAAGTATTGAAACCCTTCGAAACTGAATTCGAAGCAGATTTCTTTTCGTCAACTCGCTAATCAAATAAAAAGCTACAATCCGATCAGCGCCATTTCTCATCGAAAAAGCGCTCTCCGCCTCAAATAAAAACGAGCGAAATTTCCGAAACAAAGGAGCAGCGAGAGAGCTTGAAAATATGACTAACAGCTCCGCGCGGGGGGGGGGGGGAATAAAACGTCACCGAGGACAAAAGCGGGCAAGACAAAGATGAAAAGCGACGTCGATCGATAGCGAAAGAAGAATGTCCAGGCAATATCGGGCAGCCCTCGACGTGCCTACAGCCTTCCGGAGGACGCGCGAAACGCTACACGCGTAAAGCGATATCCGTCCTTGGATTGACGAACGAGCTGCCGAAGAATACGAGAGAGAGAGAGAGAGAGCCGCGTACGCGCGCCGCGCTCGCTCCTACGCGGCTTATTATATCACCGGAATAGCTCCGGCGCGTCTGTAGCGGACGCTCGAGTTCGCGCTTGCCGCCGCCGCCGCCGCCGCCGCGCCTAATTAAATTTGCAACTCAATTTGCAAGTTGATTGCAGCTGCAGCCGCTCGATAAACGCGGCCGGAAAATTTAACGCTCGATCTGTCGCCGAGCTTATATCCACCGGGGCTGCTGGCTTTTTTCGCGCTTTTTTTGTCGAGACCGCGCGCTGTGTACACAGACGGGGACGGGGAGACAGACGAGCCGATCGATGCCGCTGTGATTGTCTTGTTGCCCCGACGTATCGGGCTGCTCGTTAATAGGTAACGGCCAGGAATTGCTTATTTCGACTGCTTTATTCGAGTCCTTCGTTTGTTCGAGCTGGTATTTATCTTTTATAGCGGCTAATTTTTACCTAAAAAGATTCTTCGTTTCGTTAACAAAAAAGTCATTATTTAGGCCGAATTAAAGGCTTATTTTTATTTTTCTTTCTACGCTGCAAAACGTTGTATAAAATAAATTGACGAGGAGAGTCCGCGACCTTGATCGATTTTTGTTAGATTTTCGCTAAAAGAGCTTATAACTTTGAAGAAATCGAGCATGGGACGGAACGGACGTGGCTTCTTTCATATTTTAACATTAAAAAACTTATTCCGTAACTACAAGAAAATACTTGATCCAAAGGTCGCGGACTCTCCTTGTAATTACTTCAAATTAATTCAATGAGTCAATTTTTTTCTTATTTTACCTATTTATTTCCTTAAAACATTTTTGTTTTAAAAGACGTGAATACTTTCGTTGCAAATTAATGAAAAATTCTTGTTAAATTGGAATAATATATAAATCTTTTCTATTCAAATACGCTGAAAGCCCACAACTGCTTTAAAACAATCACGACAGTTTGCACACAATTTCCACGTGTCAAAAGAATTTAATGAGAATTTCAGAGTTAGATGCACAATAATTCTACGCTGTTTACATACATCATCAGAAATCATGAACAAAAGCTACCACCTCCCGAGGAAAAGAGCCAGCGCAAATTCTGCTCACGTTGAGAAAAAATGGCGCGGAGGAAGCAATGAACTTTCAGCTCGGCAGTAAGGCCTAATTTCCGCAGAAAATGAAATTCCACTCGAGATCGGCACTTGAACAATCGTAAAACAAGCTTTCTCACTTTCTTTATTGTCCCCATAACAGCCGCGCGCATAGATGCAGCCGTTCCCCGCTCCCGAGTTTCCCCTCCCCGAGCCCCTCGCCGTGCGATTTACAGCCCGAGATTGCGCCTCTCGCTCTCGGCCCTCCTATCTGCCCGGGAGCGAGGAAAGAATATCTCGCGCGGGGTAAAAGTGCGCCCGGCCCGGGGAGGTAATGAAATTATGCCGCCGGTGACGCCGCTGACACTAATAGCGCGTTCGATTACGGATTTCCAGCCCATTGGCGGCGGGCGCGAATCGATTGCGGTCGTGGAAAATTTCTTATTAAATGCAGCTCGCGTCGGGATTCACCGCCGAAGTAATATCCCATTGAGACGGAGGGGGCTTCTGCTGGCGTAAGCGAATTTCTCGCCGCTCCTAATGAGCTTTTCAGAGGCTGATTGGGGAAGCTTCGAGGCAGCCCCTGGATTTTGAAAATTCATTGGACTGCTTTTGGATTGGCAATAAATGACACTTAATTGCGCAGCTAAATAAGCTCGATAGCTTAGATACTATTGTTTAAACTTAAATTAAGCCTGAAAGTTCTGAATTTCATTATTTCGGCTTAAAAATCTACATCATAAACATGATTATCATTTAACGACACAACTTCCAATACGTTACTCAATGTCAACTATTACAAAAAAAAAAAACTGGCATTTCTAAAGATTTCATCAGAAGTGCGATGAAAATAAATATTATTACCCTTCGACAGACGAAGCATATCAAGAGACTGCACCGGCAGTTTCCCCAGCCGTCGATGCCTCATTTTTATTCAAAGCCCGCGCCTACGCAGCCTCGTCCTTTTACGACTGCAAGTTTTCCCACCAGCGGCTTCGACGGCCGCGGAAAGGAGAAAGAGAGTTAAAACGGCTTCGACTGCGAGGACGCGAGCTCTCGCGCGATAAAGAGCATCGCTCGCGGCCGCGATCGCAGAATGGAGCGGCCGTAAAAGAGCGAAGTAAAAGGGAAAGGCCAGAGCGGGGCCAGGGGGGGGGAGAGAGAGAACGCGAGGGATGATTAAAATTTCAGCTCGCGAGATTTCGCGCCGATAAGGATCGGTCCGTTATCGCCCGACTTTATACGAGCCGCGGCGGCATTGTTGATTTTACGGCTGCTCGCTCGGGCGAGACTCCGCTCCTTTTTCGGGGAGTAATGTCGCGGAGTCGAATCCGCGATTCGGCATGCGCGACTGCGCTCGGACGCTCGCGATGTGCGTCGAGGCGCGAGCGCGAGGCGGCGAGGTCGTTTCGCGCGGAGCTTTGACGCAATCAAGACGTCGGGGCGTTTAAATTTATTATTTTGTTTTTTTTTTTAGCTTTCACGTAAGCTTTCACGGCTCGTCCGTCGCGGGAGGGCAATGCGGACTGGCAAGCAGGGAAATGCGAGATGAGAAAGCAATCAGGAAACTCTTTTCGCTCGGGAGTCCGAACTGATTAAAAACACGCTTCTTATTTGCGCGAGTTTCGTAATTAAAAAGAGGCGCCCTCGTTCCGCGAGATATTGAATTCGAAATCAGAAGCGAAGATCATCGAGAGTAAACATTACATTCAAGTCGATCGACGCCAAATTAATTTTTGGAAATTGAAAAAAAAAAAGTCAGGCGATACAGCCGCGGCTCGTCGTTCACGGCCAAATATCCCTCAATCAAGAAGCAGCTCCGTCGCGCCGACGATCCGCGCGAGCGAGAAAAATGAATGGGGGCGGCTCGCGCGCGGCGGAAACTTGAAACGGAAATCAACGAGGGGTCAAATTAATTGGTGCCCGCGAGATAATACGCTCCCGGGGGGGCTGATCCCGATGTTGATTAAAGCGCGCGGCAATTAGCGATACATTCGGCGGCATCAATCACGCGTTATTGACCGGCGCGGAAAGAGAGCGAGACCGGAGGCAAATTGATAAATCGACTAATGCCCGCGGCGCATTAAGCTGCGCCAAGTTACTCCGCGCTCAACGAGGCGATTTTCATACGGGAGGAAAAATTGCGTCTACCCCGGGAGAGCCGAAGGATTCACCGACGCCCGGGATGGAATTCGGGTATTGCGCCGGTTCACGGCGGGCCTTTTGCTATGAAATTTCATATAAAATTGGAGCTGAGAGGAAGATTAATCGGTGCGTATACGGATTCAATTTGTGGGTAAATCCATTAAATGGGATTCAATCACATTATCTCGTCCGGTGAAAATTTAGAAGTCTGTTGATCTGAAAGGCGATCAAAATTCCGGGGATTGATGGTTCAGGCGTTAATGTTAATTGTCCGTTATTTAGTTATTGCTGCGGGTTATTTTTAAAGGATGGGCTACAAACTTCAAAGAGAAACCGTAATAAAAGCGAACTTTATCGCAGGTTTATCTCAAGCTCTTTTCGAAGGCAAGTGCGTCTGAAGCGTTAAAAGGGAATGTTCGATACTCTCCAGCGCGTCATCAAATAAAAACTTCCAAGTGTTTTTTAAATTTAAATTTCCATATTTCGCTCGCCTCCTGCTTTTTATTTCTGCAATGAAGTCATAAATGCATTTTCAAAGTTTCTCGATCAAATTCACGGCTTCAATTTTCTATTACATTAAATTCGTTGTTTATGATAGAATGGAATTAGTGGAATTCTTCTCCCTGTAAATTTCAATAATTTTTGGAATCTAATAACTTAGAGAGTTGCACGAAATCTCGGAAAGGGGATTCTAAAGTACCACACGACCTCTGTCAGAATTTCCTTTGGAAAGTGTTCAGCAAGGACCCTTTCATTCTCATGAAATGTTCAAAAACGCATTTAAAATCAATTATCCCGGCCTCCCACTTTAACTCCCTTTATGCGCAAAGAAGATTAAATCTTACTACTTTCTTCCTCTAAAAGTCTTTACGCGCTGCCTTTGAAACATATGAGAAAAAAAAACTATACCTCGCCTCGCAGTCATAAAAAGCACCTCAGATACAGCGTTTATGAATCAATTTATCAACAGGCCGAGCAGCATAAATTGCAATCCCTGCATTTGACCGAATGAATAAGCGCGACGTTTACGTTTATAAGAGCCCCAGCTTTACAAGGCGTCCGCGAGAAGCTACGCCATTTTCGCATGAAATCGCAGGCAGTGGCTCGTAAACGTCGCTTTATCTCTCGCCGCGCGGCGCGCCGAAATGAAAAAAAGGGCCGCAACAAGCTCGCAAATAAAAAGCCGCGTCAGCCCTCCCTCGGGTCGCATGATAAATCGCGTTCGATTTTTCACGCGGCGGCGCATATCGGCCGCTGTCTAATTTTTCAAGCTCCGCCGGTATCTTGGCCGCTCGAGAGTCAGAGGGGCTTCGGGGCGGGGGGGAGGGGGGCGATAAGCGCCGGGGATTTCGACTTGAATTTTCGAGCCGGGCGGCGAGCGATAAAGTGGAGAATCCGAAGCGGTGACGGGGTGGTGTGTGCACGCGCCTGCATACTTGCGTGCAGGAGCGCGTAAATATCGCTCCCGCTCCGCGGCTTAGGCGGTGATAAATTCCGGGAGGTTTTTCTTCGGCCCCGGCCACGTGACTGCGGGCGACAAGAAATGTATGCTTCCGAGGAAGAATAATGGGATCGAGTGTGGAGCGGACGGTTTACAAACATACGGCGCTTTGTAGTGATTCGTTCTGTCTTATGAGCGGGTTTACATAACTGATTGGAAATATTGTTTCTGCGTTTCCATTATTCCCTGACGTTTCCATGAGTTACTCTGCCATTTCTCTATTAGTTTTATCAATCTATCATTATTCTTGTCTTAAATCCACTGAAATACTTTCTGCTAGATTCGTCAAAATTGTCCGATAGCATACAATGGAGTTTTCTCGGCGCGTTTCCATGAGCGACTGAAGCTTTATTATTTCTATTCTTGCATAAAAGATGTTTACGGGTAAACATATAATAAATATTCATGGATACAGACACATTTCTGGAAAGCACACAAGGTCTTTCACCCACGAGATGTAGAATTTATGACTTCCACAAACACCGGCGTAAAATGTATTAAAGCTTATAAGCTTATAATATATAATAATAAAATAGTAGGAAAGGCAATAAATTCCTAAAACCATGTTCAAGTAAAGTTATAAAGTCATGAATTCGGAAAGCAGTTATCCTTCGCGAACGAATTTCTTTTATTGTAGAACAACTTGGTAAAAGAAAAAGTTTCTGGAATGAGAATACTTAAATTAAGAGATGCTAAAGGCTTAAATTATTCTATTTCAGAAGAAACTTTTAAATTGGCAGTGTTCTCCTATTTAATTAACTTTTTATAAAAAATGTAAAAGTGATTTATTATTTGCCGAAACAGTTTAAATCACAAAATCTGTTTATTTATGAAATCCAAATTATACATATAAAATTCAAAGCGTTTTCATGTGACAAATTTGGCTTTTATCCAGTTTTTTCCTAAATTAGTTTGTCCCACTTTTCTTCTTTAGAATGATACATTTTATGAAGAAGTATGCTTTACAACACGCGTATTCAATTTAGTGAATTAAAAGTTTTATGCATTCCCATTTGGTGAAATGTTACAGTTGTTCTAAGTGCAGCATAAATCTTCCAATTATATATAAAGCATAATTTATTTTATGAAATCTTACTAAAAGTTTAATTGAATTATCTCATATATCTTAACGTAAAAAATTGGATTAATTTACGGAAGCAAATGATCGTAAAAATTAAACTGCAGTGCACTTTATTCACTTATTCACAATAAAGATTGCTAACTTCTGCTCGTCTTTTCAGGTGTAGAACAATGCACTCAAACACGGATCGGATAAACTTCATCTTTTTACAAGTAAGGCTGTTAACTTATTGCAAGATGTACATATAATATTTTGTGTTGACGCGAGAGAGCCCAAAATTCTGAAGCTTATTTAGATCATCAAAATGCGAGTCCCATAGCAACATTTATAGCCCATTCACGAAAGGATATATTGTTCGCTCGCATACTTTTGGGAAAATCCACATAAAAAAATCAATAAAGGTGTTATTAAAAGCGTTTTTTATGGGGCACGGTTTCGCCGGGGGTGAATGGCCTGGAATTTAATACCGTTTCTTTATTTACTTATATCAATTTTTCCGGATATATGGCATTTACGGCGAGGTATTTCACCATGAAAGTGTTTTCACGCACTTGATACGCGCTGTAACGGCGCAGCGGAGAATTGGAAGCATAAACTTCCAATACGGCCGATGAAGATTTGTTGATAATACTGCGCGAGACGAATGCTCTTACAAGTTTTTCTCCCTTATTCATTCCTCGCAAAGGGTGCGCAAATTCGGTTTTATTCTTCAATTACGGTAATGCATTCGTTTTTAAACTCCAATTTATTATTTGCAATAACTCAATGCGTACTTGAGCCTAGAAATATTTGACAAGTAGCTTGATCCTTTCATTTCTCATTCCTCTGAAATAATTAACCCCTTCATTTGTTCCAAGCCAGCCAAAAGCAAAAATTCGTTAATTAACCGTCGAACGATTCGGGAGGCCAAAAAGAATCCAGAATAAAACGCGACGTCATTAAATCTAACGCAGCTCGGAACAATGGCTCGCGCAGCAAAAGCGCCGCCGCCGCATTGTCAGAAAATTCTCAGCAGCGACCCGCAGTGCTTTCACGTCGGGGCGCGGAAAACGTTGGCTCTCCCCGCGGCGCGGCCGACTCAATCGTCAGTCGTATTGTACGTCAGTTATCACTGCGAACGGCGCCGTAATTCAAAGGCCGGCGAGGACGGCGAAACGGCACGGCAACTCAAAGTAAACGATCATCGGAAACAGACTTGGTGCTTCGCTGTGCGCTGATCTCCTGTGTTTATAATTGCGTTAACGGCAATGCTGGGCTGCATCTGGTTATTACCCCATTGGGCTAATTGAGTATTATAGCAGCTATTTGCGGGCGGCTTGTATTTGCCGTGTTTATCTTCGTTTCGTTATAAAAATTACATTTTTTCCTAAATATCTCAAAAGCTCTGGAGAATTTGTTATTATCGTATTCAATGATAGCATTAATATTAAACTTTTCGGTGAAAGTAACGAATTTGACACGTAGTTTGTGTAATTTAAATTACTTTAAAAGCGCGCAATGAAAAAATTCGTAAAAGTTTTATGAAGATGTACGCAGTAGTTTTTGTTTTTAGCAAAAAGCAAGGAATAAGCCGGCAAAAAAAGTAATATAAGCAGATATAAGGTCTTAGCATTTTCCTAAAAGAAGTTGCAATCTGCATACATTATAACTTAATTCTTGGCAAAAGTAAAGGCGGAAACCGATAAAACTTTTATCAAAAGTAAGCCCGATAAAAAAACGCAAACAGAAACATCGATTGAACTCGGGGGCGTACTCGCGTATAACAATTTCGAACAAAAAACAACTTTAGGACTGCTTTAAAAGGGGCATTTCAGCGCGGAGCAACTCCGAGGGCATGGAAATTCAGAAAAAAGTTGCGCCGGCCAGACCACGCTTAAACTGTCTCGTTCGATGCGCCGAAGCTTCGACTGGAGCTCTAACCTCATAACCTACATGGAAATTCTCCGAATCCGATTGAAGCGCGCTCCAATGAAATTAAGAAGGGCCAGAGAAGCGCACGTCCAGCTCGCTGCTCTGCGCCGGCGAGCAGTCTTTCCAATTGCGGAGTCAATTAAACGCGTCCCTCAAAAGATCGGATGCACACGCGCGCGCACACACACGGGCTGGAAATTAATCTGGGATGCGCGACATGACGGCCGAGCGCTCGCGTTCCTTTCGCCCACATCCTTCGGAGCTGCCCGAGGTGCTCTCTCTCTCTCTCTCTCCTGCGCGCAGTCAGTATCGAGCCAGGCGTCAAATTAACCACGACCGAGTCGAGGTCCCCGCTTCGATCTCCTCCCGAGGACCTGCTTCTGCGATAATATTCTTGCATGGCGGCTAATCGACCTGAGTGCCGAGAGGCGAAGCTGCTCGTCAGACTCTGGCCGGGTCTTAAGTGATGCAAGCCATTTGAGAGTCGGCGCGCGCCCTTTTCTCGGAAGGGGGGAAAAGTGCTCGCGACTGCGACTAAGTAAGTAGCGCTTGTTCATCGGTAATTGTCGAAAATTAGCGAGGCTAATGATTTCCCGTACAGATTGCTTGTTGAAATTGCTTTTAAGAATATTGAACGAATCACGTACAATTTTTTTTTTTTTTTCGGTCGATCGATAAATTTTAGTACGCGATTTTCTTATTTTTTTTTTTATTTATAGAAAGTCGATGCTTTGGAAGGTAAAGTTATATTATCAAAGAAGGTGATTGCTAACAAGGATTTATTTCTTATTGGACTTTAACCACCGTCGGGAAGTTCGAAGCAGCTTATGTGTGAGTAATTTGTAATCATTACAGCGCTATAGTAGGCTTTCTGCGACAAAACATAGAAACTCAGAAATTTGCACGAATCCACTATGTTATATTACCCAAGATTATACTGGACAAACTGATAGCCATCTATAGTTATTTTTAGTTTCGATTAGTACCGCAAGTCAATCAACTCCACTTTCCGGGTATATTGTTAATGCGAAACAAATAGCCAATTAATAACGCAACAATGTATCCCAGACACAAAACGGATCGTACATAAAGCAGTCAATCTTGAAAGCAATAAGATCCGTTAGAACGCGCTGAATAATTTTGTATCCGAGGCAATAATTTTAAAAATTGCCCGAATAAATCTTTCGCATAAAAGATGCATTTCTACTGTGTATTAGCAATCGACTTCCCCAATGGACTTGCTAGCTCATAAATTTTGAGAGATCGATGATATATTTTCAGCGTTCATGATTCTTCTATTAATCTTGAGGTCTCCCCGGCATAAAAAGCGTTCACCTTCTTCTTCGGCTATCGCGTGCAGCACGATTGAGATAATTTCAAAATTGATCGTTTAAATTAATTTACGAGCACCGCTTCGTTTTTCTTATTATCGCGGTGGACAGACACTTTTTAGCGCTCGTTGTATAAAATTTTTAATCGTGCCCGCAGCGTTATTAATGGGAAAATCGCTAGATTGCGAGCACACATTACTCAATTTAATGAAGCTCATCAATGAAGATACCGAAGCAAGCCAACATTATCTTGCGACGGAACTCCACTCGTTTAAAATTGCAATTTCAAAATTAGTATGCAGTCATAAATTTTCCACCCGACTCTTTTAATAGTGCACTTAATTCTTCCTATCCTGAAATTATAAGTCCATTTGTAAAAATCGTAGTTCGATCGCATTCATTTTTCAAGTAAAACAGCTTGTTTATCATAAAAGTCGTTTCCTCTCAATACCTCACAAATCTACATCTTTACGTTCCAATAGCAGCAGCAATCAATCAAAGTCCATTAGCAAGTCAACACGGATTCCCTCCGAAATTGAAAAAACACTTTCGCGAAGAATTAGCACAACGTAATCCGTACAACACGAGCTTTTTCCTTCACGTCCGAAAACCGAGCCCTTAATAAAACGTCAACAGACGCGCGCATATCCGCCAACACAATCTACAAAAGGAAAAATCAAGATCCACCCCGCTTAAAGAACAACTCAGTTAAACAAGCTCAGTAACTCGCAGGGCGTCGGAGAGCAACAAAAGAAAAAAAAAACAACAACCGCCCGACAATATAAACATCGATGAAATCGATTCCCGACGAGGGTGTCGAGAAATAGGTCAGGTTTCTCCGTCGAGGAAGTTTCGCCTGCTTATATAGGAAAGTTTCGACGGGTCGTCTTGCCTCCCCCGTCGAGGGGAGTTACATTGCGCGTGATGAATTTATCCTTTTTAGCGGAGAAACGGCGTGTGCGCCTCACCTTTTGTGCGTCGGCTCTCTCAGCTCCCCGCCTCTCGGATATAAAGCACAGTTCCGGGAATAAGCAGATTTTCTCTTAGTCGGGCGAGCGTTTAAATTTGAACGTTCCTCTGCTTGGGGATTTGATCCATCGGCTGGAAGTATTGCGCTTGTTTCTCGACGATGAGCCGCTGCATGCGAGCGAGAGATTAAAACCTGCCTTGCGCTGTTTAACGCTGCGCACATAAAGGTAGGGATTTTCGGAGGGCCGAAGATAAAAAGCTGCTCTGGGAGCAGATATTTTCTGCTTTATCGCACGAGGAAAGGCCGGAAATAAAGGTTTGAATTTTCGGATGAACGTGCGGAAAGAATATAGGCTTTTAGTGAATAGGAATGAAAAAAAAAAAATGGATCTCAATTAAAAGAATGAAATATGACGACGAAAATTCCTGCAAAAACATCGCTCTTTTTATTTCCAAAGGCCGTAAATCAGCGAAGCGACAACTAGTTTTCGATATTAGAAGGTTTTAACGACCCGCTGCAGCATCAAATTTCACCGGCGCTGATTCAATCAAAATAATACCCAACTCGTTTTATCTCCCCGCGGTAAAACCGACTCCGAAGCAGCGGAAAAAAAAATCTCCCGTCATCGCGGAATCTCGATAACGGCCTGGAACGGGAATTGAAGAGAAAAAATCTCGGCAATTGCATATTTCCCGATGAAGCTCTTCCCGAAAATATATATGCATACAAGACGAGAAGCAGCGAGGGCTCGCTTTTCGCGAAAAGCCCGACCGGCCCGAGCAGGAAAGAAGGACGGCTCGCCTGTAAATTCAATTACAGGCGGAAGTCGGGTTTCGCGCGGTCGCGCCTGCGCTGCGCAGGAGAAGAAAAAGTTGCTCGTTTCGGGCGATGAGTAGGCAATAAAAGCGAGCTGTCTTCCTTGTTTCTCTCGGGGGAGCGGTGACGAGTTTTCGTCCTCCCGCCCTCCGAATTGCTATGCCGCCGAGACGATGGCTTTTTATCCTCCCTATCCTTTCTTTTCCTCTTATTTAAAGCGCTATCCGGGCTCTCGGTCGAGGCAGTTTCGCCGCTTTTTTTCTTGTGCAAGCTGAATCGATGGATTCGATTGGGAAGATTCTTTGTCAGCGGCGTTCGGCAACGGCGGGGATATCTGGCTTTATTGGCGGCCGATATGCGCGAATGTTTGCTTTTAGTTTCAGAAGATGAAAAGAGGGGCTTCAGTTGGAGGATGATATGTGCTTTTTTTTATAAAAGGTATGGTTAATTAAGCTGATGAAACTTCACGTTACGCTTGTTTGCCCTGCTTTGAAGTGTGACAGTCGAGGCGAGCAAAATAGCTTTCTCATTTTCCCATATTATTTTCATACATACTTTATCTAATTATTTTGATGACGTTAATATTCCGATGTGATACTTTTCATAATAATATACAATATTTATTTTTCAACTAAATTTTATTATTTTGATCACAGATTGATTTTAGATTAAAATACGGTTCACGGTTGTCTTTATTTTATATAAAGGCACACGGAGAAAAATGGCCAGTTAAATGTACTTAAAAGGTATAAGCAAAAGATACTAATTGGAAAAATTTACTCACGATGTTTGCTTAACTTTTTAAGCAACTTTTACTCGCATTTAAGGTAAATTTTACTAGCGATTTTTCTCCATGCAACCGTGATCGGACAGGTACAACAAAGCGCTGTCATTTAAACCTTTGATCAGTTGCAATTTCAATTTCCCTCAAATCGCGTTTCAAACGCAAGTTTTAACGTAAATGATTAGAAATTAAAATGTCGGTTAAAACATTGATAAATAATACAAAAGAAGTATTACTCTCAAATTTCCGCAGTACAAAAAAGCAAACTACCGAATTTAACGTACAGCTGCACTCCATTTCCCGACTAGACAAAAGCGCGGCCTCCCTCGCAAAATTGATAAATGTAGGTCGCAAATAATTGCGTCGTGAAATATCGCCGGAAATTACAACCGAAATTCTTCAGCCGCCGCGCTTAGCTCGACTTTTCAATGTAACCCGCCACGACCAGCATCTCCCTCTAAACTCGGAAGCAAACGCGCGCTCAGGTACAGAAAGAGAGAGAGAGAGAGAGAGCAGCAGCTCTCCATTCGCGGGCGATATTTCTTCGTCGCCGGGGAGCTTGCGAGCTTTAACGAACAATTTCTCTTCGTTGACGCGGCGCGTCTCAGCTTTCCGCGAGCGGCCGGAACCTGCATGCGGAAGAGAGAGAGAGAGGGGCAAGCGGGGGGAGACAAATGTGCAGCGGAGACAGCCGGCTAAGTCCGGCGAGCCAGTCGGCTAAGCGCTTTTCAATTATTTCCATCCATATTGAAGGATTTTCGAGGCCGCGCTATCGGGCAAAAGGGCTTTGCGAGCTTTCGTTTATTGCGCCCCCGGGAGGTTCCGCGGAGAGGAGGAGCGCCAATGCTTCGATTAGCTTATCGGTAAGTAGATTTAAATTAGATGAGCTTTTTTCGAATCGTACTTTGCTTTTCTTTGTTTTCGTTTGATGAACGTTTGCCTCTACGTGCACAGCCAAAGGCTGTAAAAAGTAAGCTTGAAATTGCACGTTTGCGATGTGGGACTGGTTTCTAAAATTTATATAATAATTGATGCGTTGAAGTTTTTTTTATCAATTTAAAAGAAAAGCGTCTTATCGATTTTTAAACCCCAAACTCGAGACTTATCTGCGGGAATAAAGCCACTTTGCTTGTTGGCATCTCGCGAATGGCTAAATAGCTATTAACTGCATCCCTAACGAAGCAAAAAACCTGAAAGATAGTGTTCTAGATCGTAAAATCCGGTTTAATCTCTAAAGGATGTGGGGATGTAATCTCTCCTGGTCGTTATTTACCGTTATATTTAGAACGCTTTTATTCGACGGGCGAGAAAGCCAATAACGAGCTGCGCTCACTAGCCTCCAGTTTACGTCTATCAGATATTTCGGTCGAACGTCTCATAAGATGCGGATGGTGTCATTGATTTTTTTTTTATAGCTAATATCGCAGGCTTATACCGGCTGCGAAACATAATAGACATTTGTAATTAACTCGTCTATTATGAAATCGGAAATGAAGTATTGATCTGCGTGATATCGGACTTGTACGGATTTAATATTATCAATTTTAAAGTGCTTCGCGTTCGGCTGCAATCGAAACGACGTCTTTGAATATGAAATGGCTTTTGTTTCATTCTGAATGAAACTTATATTTCTTTTCGCACAATGAAACGATCGCCTTAAATCATGCAATTTACGCTTTTATAGTCATCGTTAGCGATTCTAGTAAATATTAATTGACTAATATTTTTGTGCCGTTTGCAGCCATCAATAAACGTTAAATTTATAGCAGAACATTCAAAAAGTAAAATAAGTTTGAATTTCATGTATAAGAACCTTAAAAAATATATTTACACAAAAAAATCTTCAATATAGTCATTAAAAACGAGCTGCCCGAAACAACGTCAATCAAGAGGAAGGGGTATATTATATAAAATAAACGTCGCAAGAGCAGATTAAACATTCACTGAGAGAAAAAAAGCAGTAAAAATTACTAATTTATACCGTTATTTCAGATATGAGAAGAAAAATAATGATATGTACTATGTGAATAGTGTTCGCGCTTATAGCGCTTTCTAGTATAAGAATGAATGTTTTGTTTATGTTCAACTGGAGTTATCGATTCAACTTTTCAATCGAATTTCGATTCAAATCGAAAAATCGATTTTTGTTAGACTTTCGCTAAAAGAACTTTATAACTTTGAAAAAATCGAGCACGGGACGTTAAAAAACATATCCCGAAATCATAAGAAAATAACGCGAGCGTAACGCGGCGGCCCTTTGCGGGGTGGCATTAAATTTACTCCGGTTTCAGACTTCGCCGAGGAACTCGGAGCATCTGCCTTTTAGGCTTGTATTATTTAGAGCAGCTTTTTGACACGCTTTTTTTGACTAGGTTTATGCTCTGCTTAGCCTGAAAGTAATTAATGTCAAGCCATCTTCATCTGAGATTATTAAGATGATGAGGCTGCATTAAATATTTCTAAGGCTGATTAAGATGCATCTTGGTAATTTTTTACGTTTTATTTGAAATCTTTACTTATATTAATTCATACACTTATTACGAATGGCAATATTTTTAAATTTTCTATTTACATTTTCTGATAATCAATAATATATATTGATAATTGAATGATAAATAAATAAAAATGTCTTTAAAACATTTGAATCCAAATTTAATTAATTTAAAAATTTTATTTTAAAAAGTAATAATTTTAAAAAATTCGACTAACGAAGGTATCAATAATTTAAAACAATAATTCATTTCGGATACTAACTATTTGCGGATTTCGAAGTCATTTGTATGCAACGTTCGTTCATTGATTTTCACAACTATTCCAAGTATTTATTGTACAACAGAACAAACTTGTAAAGTTCGATTGAAATTGTATTTTACGCCTCTTCCTCATTATAAACTAGTAGACCTCTTCCGGCCTCTTGATTTTTTGGCTTTAAAACTCTGGTAATTCCGGCGGATTTCTATAATCTTTACTACCAGTAACTGATCACGAGGAAGAGACATGAAATATAATTGTCTCTTAGATGAAACAAGCTATTCTTATTGTATAAAGAATACAATGAAATGAATTTAATTTATAAATGAATTTAATTTATAAATTGAAAGTGCAGAAAAAGAAGAACTTATCTCCCGGTAAATTTTTGCAGGTTCAGTCGTCAGCTGAGCCCCGAAGGCAAAACTGTGCGAATTTGGCTTTGTGTACACACTCATACTTCCACGCAAGTTGCCTTCGGTAGCGTGCGGTCGACGTGCGTCGCCAAGTCTGTCACTTTGAAACACACTTGTACCTGCAGCGGCCGCAAATTTGGTGCGCCAGTAACTGCAAAGCGTTACAAAGGGCGCTTTACTTCGCAGTTGTGAATTATTAAAGTAACAGCTGTCAGCTTTCCGGGCAAACATTACTGTTCTGTCTTTTAATTTATCATTTTCAGAACTATTGCGAATACTAAAATAATGGAAAAATTCATTATTTTGGGACACTTTTGACGTATCTTTTCAAAACAAGTACAACTTAAGCACGGGTGAAAGCTTTTACTGAAATTTATTTTAAATACAGTGGATCTTGAAGAAGAAACTGATTCACGAATACATTAAAAATCTTTTATACGTCAATGTATTTAAACTGCAGTTTTAACAGGTAATAGAAAAAAGTGAAATTACTAAAATATGAATTGCTCTTGAGAAAGAGTTCACTGAAATTAGACACTGCAAATTCAATCTAAAACTTAATAACATGGTTAAAATGATTTCATATTTATTATACCAAAAGTACAGAAGACGTCTGAAAAAAACATACAAGGCGCAAAAAAGCCACGAAATTAGGGCCAGCATGTACATGACAAACATATGCTCGACGAAAAGCTAAGGACCGCAGAATTACCATCCAGATAAAATTCAAGTGCCTTAATTCGTGCGCATGTCCGTCGTTTCATTTCATGCTCTCTCTCCCCCAATTCATCGAGATTTGCCGGCCTTTTCGCCAATTTCTCCGAGTCCCCCTCCCGCAAGAGACGAGTATATTTCTAGGCAAGGACGTGATCCAATAATCTCATATACATCAGGGTCGATTCCCTTAGGAGTCGGCGTTAACTGGCAAGAGCTTATGCGAGGCCGCTCGAGATACGGACAATCGGGCGCACCTTGAGAGCTCCGGATTTCGAAATGAGCGCTTTTCGTTGTGATATTGGACGGCCCGCGTCAAAAGAGATGGACTAATATTAGAAAATTGTATTTCTTTGCCCGAGTGCAAACTTCCACTCGAGGGCATTCATTTTGCACGAATTGGGGGAACAGAGGAGAGCAAGGAATTACTTATTTAAGAGTCAAAAGAAAGGTATTTTAATATAGAAGTATATTGAGATCATATTTTTGCTTTAGTACACAATTTGTATATCTACTCTTATTTTCTGCATTTTAAATGAATTTTAGATTTACTTAATGACAAGAAACTAATTTCAACCTGCACACTGCTCGGATTTATTTCAATTGAAATGACATTACGCTTTCTTTTCTAAGCAAATCACAATTTGCAATAAAAGATCATTCCACCCCCCAAAAAAGCTCGGCAAATGACCAAGCAAACGACTCGGATTCTGCAATTTGAAACTGCAGAATTAGCAACAAGACGCCGGCAATGGCAATCCCCGCATCTTGCAGTTAGTCATGCATGCCGGCAGGAAACTCGAGAACAAAGACTCGGGACTCGCTCAAGTTTAGCGACAAGTTGCCGCTGCGAGTTGGACTGGCACCTGAATGCGCGACAAAACAAGAACGAGACGCGACTACGGGCCCGAGAAATTGCACGCGATCTTTTCAGTCGCGAAATTAATTTAGCGAAAGCGCGGCTCCGTGACAGACTGAAAATTGGACCCTTCAGAAGCGTAACTTAATCAGGGGAAGGGGGCGCGAGTTGACGAGAACTTGTGCTTAAGGGTAATGACGATCATCTTTGGCTCGCGTTCGGAGGAGATTAATTTAGTAAGTTCGGTCAAGTGGCTGGCTTGCGATGCAGATTCGAATCGAACTTCAAAATCGATGATGTTAAGTAAATTGCAAACAGAACGTGCAATGAATATTTAATTTGGCGTGACACGTGTAAGGATTTAACTATATATAGCTACATGAAATCTTGCCGAGGGGATATGAATATGTTAAAGTTCAATTAATTTTCTGAATTTCGAATGTGAATGAAAGTTCGGATGATTATTTTCATTCTCGTTTGCGTGAATTATAAATACAGACTTTGGTTCAATTTAAATCCGACTAATAGGAAAAGAGAAATAAGTAAGAGAAAGTAATTACACATAAAACACATTAGCTAATGTATTTCTTGGTACCTTACAGAATACGAGAATTACGTTCGGCAAGCAATTACTCGTCGGAATTAAACTTTAAAATTTCGACTCATTACTTCTCCAAATGTGACTTTTAAAGAGCCTCATTTTTCCGTTACCCAAGACAAATGTTCAAGCTCCTGCGCTGTCAAGAGAGTCCTAAAAAAAGTCCTGAAACTTTAAAATGCTCGGCATTATTTGTCTCTAACGTTCGTAATTTTTACTAAAAGAGGAATGCACTTGTTATTCCTTCCATCTGCTGGACATCAACTTTGAGAATAAAAAGTTGTGCTTTGCTAAATGCTTTTCGATAAAGCAGACCTTTTTAAGCGACAAAAATATTTCTGAAAGTTTCCAGATAATTTTAGTTTCTATCTTTTAAATGTCAACATTAAAAAGTATGAGTCCTTCAAGTTTGTATTGTGCAATTCGCACCCAACAAAAATCATTTTTTTAAATAAAAAATGTGCAGGAGAGCTTCTGGCCCTCCCTGAGCGCAATCCACTCACCGACACAAGAAACTCGACAGACTTTCTTTAAAAATTTTATATTTCACAGATAATGATTTAAAGCTCTGTGGAGTCGTGAGTACCTAAAGAGGTGACGACGAGCTATTTTTCAAAATCTAGCCAGAACGTCAGCATGCAGATTTTTGCGACGCGGCATTTTCGCAATCACATCGCTTCAAGAGTCAGTATGGAAAGCTAAGTTTTAAAGATTATCTCAGGACAGATAAAGTAAAAGCATGTACATTTAATCTAAACATAAGTTTAACTATCATCATTTTTGCAACAAGCGTTTAAATTACGGTCAACCGAAAGATTCAAGTAGTATACAGATATATTTGGTCATCCAGGTCTTTAAGATAATTTTTTTCAAATATAGCAGGAAATTTTTAAGAGCATTCATTAGTAATAATAATAATAATTTAAATAACTTGTTGAATTAAGCATTAATTTAGTATTAAAACATTATAAAACCCTTATTTTATATTTGATTAAAATCAAATTAAAATAGCACATTCTAATTAAGCTCAAAAATTTTACTCCCCACAGCAACGACGATTTACCCCAGAAGCCACTAATAAAGTAAGTCATTCTTGCCAAAGATCCGTTTATCAAAAACCGATATCAGGCGAAAATATCGCCCGCAAGAATGAAAACTTAACAATTATCGAACCCGCAAAACCCGCTCGCTCCTTCGGTCCAAAACGAAACGAGGAGCAGAAAGCAAGCATCGGCCAGCTCCAAGCTCCAGCTCGAGCCCCGTCCGAAACTTAATCATCCCAGCCCGGGATCGGCTGGCAATAAAGATTGCGAAGGGAGCTTTCTCAACGTTCGCGCGAGTCGCGTGACGCTCGGGCTTAGCCGGTGCTCTCGTACGTGCGCCGTATGTGCGCGTCCATCCGAGAGCATCCCCAGTCCGGCGACCTCCGCGGACTACAATCGCAAAGCGTGATAATGAGAAAAGTTGGAGAATCAAGCCTCGGCCGCGGCACGCGGCGCTGCCTACGTGTGGACTCTGCGGCTCCGCAATTGCAATCCACTCTCTCTTTCTCTCTCTCACTGTGCCGGCGGTGGTCTTTATTATCGACGTCACGTGACTGATTTCCACGCGCGTCGGCGACTGCTTTCACTGTTTCCCCCGTTATTTTCTCGAGTTTTTAGCGGAGCTTTAATGCAGAGAGGATATTAAAGCCGAATGTGATAAGGTAGTAAACAATTAGAAGCAGGTTATTTATGAGAGGTGTGCAATATGTGATTTTTAAATATGGTTGGATTTTTTACTTGAGGGAAATTTGTTAGGGGTGCATCGCTTCGGGTTTATGTTTCAAGCTTATTGATTTTCGCTGAAATTTAACGAAGCTTTTATAAACTTTTGTATGGCATGTTGTCCATTATTAATCTGACTCGAGGCCTTTGTCCTATTGTATTGACCATTATTCTCATAAAGTTGATGTACTGCATTACACGAAATCTTTGGTAATCATAAATTGTTTCTTGATAAGTAAATTATTTTCTTATTAAAATCATTTACAAGCACCACTAGGTTTTCCTTCAAATTTTAAAAAGCTTGTTTATTGAAGTCGTTGAATTGATATTGATTTTAGAAAAATTTACTCTATGTTACAAAATAAAGGACTGCCTGTAACTTGTTGATTCTTTTCTCAAACATTCGATTCTTTAAATCAAACAACTTTCGCGGTACAAACAGCCAAATACAATCAAACCTGGAGTGGATAAAACAAACAATGGTCGGCATTTCTTTATCTAGTCAACGCTATACAAATATCTCCCGTTTACAAAAACGTTTACCTGTAAATCATTATTCAAGAAAAACATTCTACGAATTCGTTGAAGAAATTCAACGGAATTTCTCGAAAAAGAGGTATTTTAATGAAACAACTGGTCGCTGTTACTCAGTGAAAAGAATGCCAAACTTCACTGAAGAGCAGCGATCAGTTATTTCATTAATTAACATATCTGCATCTCTAAATGCCATTAGTAGCAAATTTTCAATAATATTTTCATTATATTTTAGTAAAGATATTTGATTAAAAACAAACATAGCTATATAGACGCAACTTTGCAATATACATTTGACTACTTTTCTTCTAGACAATAATTTATCAGCTGCTTCTTTTATCAGATAGATGCCTGAAAATTCTTACTTCCCAATTCACTTATTGAATGAAGATTTCAATCCATCATTATTAGAATGTAAATGCCTTTTCAGTCGGCATCAAAGCTCATTATCCTCTTTTTCATGCTCGCAAGACACTTAAAGTTTAATTATATTCCCACTTGTACTCTCTCCTACAAGTCTTATTGGCAAGAAGCAAAGACTTTTTTCACTCTATCCGCTCGCCTTTTTCTTTCTCCCCGCGGAATTAGATTGCCGGTTGCGAGCAGCAAACTAATCGGATTGCGTTGGATTGTTGGCCTATCCGGCCGAGTAAAGCGAGAAAGAAATTGCCTCCACCGAGAAAGTTGATTTTTTCGATCAATCGCAAATCCGAGAAACTCTCCCGTCTGCTCTGCTCCTAAATCCAACTTGGCAAGGTCCGGAGCGAAAAAAGAGTTGGGACGCTTTGAAGGTGAAGCGAAAGTGATAAAAGTTGAGCAAAGGCCCACCTATGTGTTTAATATAAAGGTTGACAAACGGCTTCTTTTACGACGTAGTAAAGAAACTTGCAGTGCGGGACTGCTGACGTAATAAATTTAGCTTGCTTACAAGAGAGAAATTCTTTTGATTCACGACCCGACAGCTTGGACAAACAAACAAATTTTTTGGAGAAAAACAGCTTTCTGTGCTTTGCGTGCTTTCCTTACGTTTACCTTCGCGCGAAAATTCGGATAAATGGCACTGATATAATTATTCATTAATTTTTCTCAGCTGCGGGAAAGCCCAGAAATTGGTATTAATTATATTTGACATCTGATTCTTCCCTTAAAAATATCCGAGTTTTTTTAAAATGATGCGGAGTAAAAGGAAAATGATGCTTAGATATGCGGCGCATTAATTACTAAATTTGAATCCCAGTTATGTAAAATAAATCACCATCTTCCGAATAATGTAAAGTTGCTTCATAATTTGAAATAAAATAAACTTATAACT
>JAWWEM010050420.1:77452-88872 GCA_035582935.1 Ormyrus thymus
CGGCAGCGAAATATATAAGCAAATCATTTTTCAAAACCAAAATTTTCCGCGCACATTTTCCCTCCCGATAAATCGATCGTCCCGGGCGCGGAAAGGCGACGGGATCGATTGGATCGGCTGCGCGCGGCGCATAATACATCGGCCATTGAAAAAGGCCCGGGCTCGGCGGTTAATTGGAGCGCGTCGCGGAAGTCGGCTGCGCGAAGCTCGTTAGCATTCGAAAATTAGAATCGAGGCGGGCGACCTTTGAAAGCGGAGAGCCGAGGGGTCCCCTGATAACGAAGTGCTTGGATTGCCGGCCCTACGCCTGATTTCGCTCCGAGAGGCCTCCTGGGATTACACGATTCTCGAGTCTGCGCTGGGATTTTGGTTACGGCGAGCCTTGGAATTATGAGGGATTTTTTTAGGGTCGCTGCGCATTGGATATTGATGACCGGCTTGAAGAAAGTTTAAGCTCTCGTTGCGGAACTTGCTGATGATAAATTCCACCTCTTCAAGCGTGATAAAGCGGAACGATTTTGAATTCGAAAATACATTGTGCCTTCGAAATCGAAGGTAAACTTTTCGTCTTGAATAAAACAAATGAAATTTTTAATAGTTCTGGAGGAAAGGGTTCACTCCGTAAATTTGCGTAAACTTTTGCTGGAAATTTTCGTTAATGAGGCACTGTTCCTTTGTTGTATTATATTGTATAATTTTACTTGCATACTTTGAAGAAACAATTTTATCTTTCCTTAGGCTATAATAATTCTAGGAGATGTTATGATAATCACAAAACGATAAACCGTGATAGGGTAATCAGCATTTTATCAAAAGATTCAGACTTTTACTACTCCATAAAACGCTGCAAGTATTGCATTTCACTGAATAGCCAATCTGCAGTCGAGGTAATGAGTTTCATCATAGTAAGAAAACTGCATCTACATGTATCATCAATTGATGCTTTTGAAACATAAAGTTAATGCAAAGTTCATAGAAAGGATTGAAGCATCTTAAGAATGGAGTAGGAAAAATTCATTTCAAAAAATATATATCATAGAAGCTATAATATAAATCGAAGTAAATTCAGAAAATTTAACGATTATGCATGACATGGATTGAAAAATTGCAAATTTGTCGTTTTACCGATTTAAGTAACCTTACATTCCTTATTTTTTCTTCTGTTACATTACATGGTCAGTTAAATTTTTATAAACTACTAAATTAAATAAAAAATCAAATTAATCATAGAATCAATTTAATCTACAGTAAACTTAAAGTGGACAATACAAAACAAATAAATGAATAATCAGTTTCATAAATGCTGCAAAGAAACTAAATCCGTGAAGCATACATAACAACTCAATTTCTTTACTTTTTTCTTTAAATTAATGTCATAAAATCTTTTTGAATCCTTGTTCCTGAAATGATAGTGCTGATTTCGCAATTTTCCTGCTTTTAGAATTAGTCTCAGATCCATTAGCCAATACAAAAAAGTAACAGTGCTTTTAAGACCGAGTTTACAGCGAACCCTTTTTTAGACTAGAATGCAAGTGTAACTAAGTAATACGATATTACCTATATGAGCTTGAAATTAGAAGTTTCGATAAAAGCTTTTAAAAGCATTTTTTTAGTTAAAATAGGACACTCAGGATTAAGCCACCATTATAAACTAGAATCCTGAAATTTCTCAAGCAAATATTTAAAATTTTAACATAAAATCTGAAACAATGAGCTGCTTAAAAAATATAAAAAAATTAACAGAAAGTAGCAATATTTATTTAAAGGTATTTAAAAGTATAGTCACACTTTGATTGTTTTTAGAGAACAAATGGAAGTTGGTATTTTCGTATCTGCTTTTTCAGCTTTTCCAACGACATAAAGAAAGAACGCAGGATTTGCGTACTGCGAACGTTTTTGAATCTACGGTAAATTGCTTTTTGATTGAACGCTCACTGCAAAAATCTCCTAGTTGTGAAATTTTAAAAGTTACGTATTGTATCGAAGTTGAAAATATTTCAAACTGCAAGATTCCATTCCTTTGAATACACTCGATATTTCAATGTCTATTTTTTACGACCCAAAAGCCAGATTTAAACAATCTTCCCTTGGTAAATGAATCCTGCCTTTGTAGAATCAATATAGGTTTGAGATATTATACTGAATATAAGTATACATTCCGTTACTGTTTGAGTGAACTTGACCTTTTCGTATCGCTTCCGACGGGTGGCCGCCTGGAATCGACAAAGTTACGTAAATCAATGGCTGCTGGAGGCGTCGGTAGGAACGTGTTTGCTAAAGTCGTTTTACGCTCGAATTTAATACTTTTATGATAAATATTCTGATCGTTCCACGTAAGCGACACGTGCGTTTAATAGAAAAAGTTGGATAATTTGGTTAGAGTCATACCAGGCAGAGTAATTTGATTTATGCGATATCGTTTCCAAGTTAAATTGATCATTTTTTGCGGCCGAGATTGAATTATTTGTCAGATATGAAATGAGAAAGAGATAAGTAATAACGAAAAAGGAGGATTTTCACTTATGTATTATATATTTAATTTTATCAATTGATAAACTCTAATTACTCAATCTTTTAACTTTCTATTTATCAGAAGATATTAATTTACTGGAAATAATCTCTAATATTTTATTGATATTTTATGAAAAATGTTTATAATCTTTGAGAACAAATCCCGCTTAAATAAACCGTGCATCATTGCACAGAATCGCGTTCATCGGTGAACTGCTTATATGACTTATTGCTCGCTGTTACGTGGAGAAAATATAAATAGTGAAACGTTAATTAAACAATGAAAAATATTTTTAATTCAAACAAATTGATTGGTTTAATAAGTTTGTTTTACTTTGCAAAACGCTTCTGGCATCCGTTGTATCAAATATCTTATTTCGAAATCCTTCCTGCTGCAAAACATCTGTTTTGTATGATGATCTATAACCTAATCTCAAATATTTGTTGAGCTCTGCCCGACTTCACTTCCAGACAATATCAGACACCGGAGTACGAGTTAGTTGCAAATATTTGACATGCGCATAACATAAATATATTTACATTGGTAATGTTAACTTTCGTGTTACACAGTCATCGATCGATGTTTGCGCAGTTCAGGAACAATACCAAACCTTTGAAAAAAAATTGTTTTTTTTTTTCGACGAATGCCGAAACATCAAAGGCAGGAAGAAAATAACAATGTCAACTCACGCAAGCTGTTAAAATCTTCCACTTAAATTAAAAATCCCCTAGAAAATAGTCTCTAATTAAATAATCACCTTCATTTGTACCGATTAAAAAGACTCAAAGCAAATTGGCGAAGTATTGGCGAGAAGAGGCCAACCGTATCCTTCGAATCTCCATTTTCGCATAAAACCTCCCGCTCAAAGAGGGAGCCTCAGAAAGCGATTAAAAGGATTTAAAATTCAAATGCCGGCACGCACGTTCGACTGCCGCCCTAAAATCCCCGGCGTAAAGCATCCGCTCGACACAAAGCCGAAGCAGCTCGGGCGAATTTACGCCCCGGAAAAAAAAGGCCGAAAGCTCGCAAGAATTTATGTGCGCGCGTCGGCATTTCGGAAAAGCTCGTAAAAGCCCGAGGCGCCAGGCCGACCGTTCGACCGCGCAGCTATGCGCGGCGGCGGCTCTCCGCGCGAATAATTCCGGCTGCATTATCGGTACGTTGACGCCGCGAAACTTCGACCGGCTCTGAATTCGAAAACGGCGCGAGGGAGCTTATTTGCGGCGCGCACAGCCAGAGACGCAGAGTTTCGCAAGTTCGCCGCGGGCCTTGAAAGTGGGAAAACTGCAGTTTGCCGTGATTTTTAGAATCGAGCGGAGATCGACGATGACTTGGTAATGGGGTCGTCTGGAATTTGCGAATTTTCCGAAGTTCCGGCCGGAATTTCAAAAGTTTCCATCGTCCGCGTAGAAACAAATTTTATCGCTACGATTCACTTTTTAAGTGCGTGTGATGCGCTAAATAGATCTTCCGGTTTAAACAAGTTTGTTGGATGGAAGTACTTAGACCGAGTAACTTGATCAGTTTTGCAAAAGAGTCGACCTCGTATAAATAGATTGTGCGCGTGAGCCTTCTGTTTTCGCAAAACTCTTCTCTTTTGCAAGCGGACGGCGAGCTTGCTGAAATTGACCATATCAAACAGCGCTTAAATTGCGCTTGCTCCTAAACTCAATTGGCAGGAAATTCAAAGCGAAAGGAAGCAACAGGCTTTGAAAGTAAAAAAGACGCTTACCGCATCAGGTAGTCTCACTTTTTATTCACAGGCAAATTAAAATATTAGAGCTGCGAGCAATTTTTTCGCGGCTTTAAAAATTTTGCGCGCTTTCAAAGATGCTCTGTACATTTTCAATAAAAATTTGCCAATCCATAATTTATATGAAGAAAGTGTAACTTTTAACGAAGTTTTACGACTCGTTCAGATTTTTACAACTCTCCGGAAAACTAGCTGCTGCTCGATCCGAAATTGTTTATTTTAACTTTATTCATATTTTATAACTGCGTTATCCATTATGAATGTTTCAATTCATTAAAGTCAAACATTTTATACTACTTTCTACGAAGCAGAAAAAACGATCCTATTATTTTTCATTTACCTTCCACGACACCCAGAAGATTCCCGCGTAAAAATCATTCGTCTTGGGAATATATTGCTGGGGTATCGACCATACATCATTCCAACATATTCGACATACATTGGCAAAACAATTTCAAATATACATCTAATATAGCTGCGGAGTTGCGTGCTTCAATATATTACCCATATATTGGCTAATAACCCTTCTTTTTCTTATAATACAATAAATCTAATACAGCTGCCGAGTTGTACGATCCAATTGAGCAATGATATACGTCAGCTTGGTGCTCGCGTCTTCAGCGATCTGCATTTGAGGAAGAACCGTGAGCGAGGCGAAGATAACGCGTGGATGCGTGCACAGCGCTGCTCTCGTACGACGCGTATAGAAAATACAATTATACATTTTTCTTACATTCAACGGCTCTCATGATATCTTGAGGGATGGCTTCGTTTGTCTTGGATCTTCCACGGGCACGCATATGAATTAAATCATTCACGCCAACTAAATTTTTTATCAGCTAGCCTCATCATCTCTTTGAAATTGTTTTGCCAATATATGTCGAATATGTTAAAACGATACACGGTCAATACCCTAGCAATATATTCCCAATGTGAATGATTTTTACTTGGGTTTAAGCAGCGGCTGAAAAAAAAAAAAGAAGCGACCCGAGCCCGAGTTTAAAATTCACGATTCCCGGAGCAATTTTCAGGCCGGCGAATCAACACGTACATTACTGCTCGCGGCAGGTTTCTCCGCTCTCGGCCGAGTCTCGATATTTCTTGCGGAGCCGTAAGTTATATCGGCGAACGATTTCTCGCCCCTCGCGTATCTCGAACGCACGCTGCTCAGCTCGTTTAAGCTTGCGCCGCTAACTTTTTACTGCAGCCCGGAAGTAATATCCTCCGCGTTCTTGCTCCACCCCCGCTCCTGATCTTCCACTTTACTCTTTGCCCTCTTCTCTCGCCGGCGCTTTCTCAGCCTGGCTCGTTTTCTCGGCCGGTTTAATGTCCCTATTGATTTATTTAAAGAAAGCTTTTTCGTGGAATTGGGAGTGTACACTTTGGGCTCATTTACAATTATATTGTGCGCCGTAAATAATTGATTCTCGTCGAGGCGGTATATTTGGTTTTAGTGTCGCTGTTTCTTTTTTTTTTTTTCTTTTTAATGTATGTTGAACAGAGGTTGTTCCAGATCAGTTGAATTTCGCAAACTTTTAATGGTCCAAGCAAGAAACGCAATTATGCTTATAGGTGTAAAATCCGTTTAAAGTTTCTCTTTTCTTTGCTGCGCAATGTAATTTTAACTTTTCATACAGTTGCCGTTATTATATGCAATTCTAATAACTCAGCCTCTTTCCTTATAAATTTCACAGTTTCAAAATATACTTTAGTTAGTTCCCTTTTCTTGTTATTTCAAACATTTAGTCATAAAGTTAAGACGTATCATTTTATTTAAACTTTAATTATTGTTGCATAATTGTAGAAAGCATAATACGCATAAATGTTTTATAGAGTTACGCTTTGAAGTGAATTAAGCCCGAGAATTTTGTTCAAAACTAAGTACTAATTAATAATTAATTACATTAAATTTACTTATAATCACAAAACATTTGATATTCCACCCCCCCCCCTCACGAGATCCTCGAAATAACAGAATGCTTTTAATACGAAACGTACTCTTTGCTATTGAATACACGCAGGTCGAGTACGTCGCCGGCGTTGCATTTTAACAGCATTGTGGTTTCGCATATATCTATCGAATTTTTATGATGCACGACCGACGCGCGACTCCGCTCCAATATTCGATGAATACGTGCGCTTGGGCAAAAGTTGCCGAATAGAAAAATTATGAGCATAAAAGAATCCATAAAACTGGCCGAAATGCAAAAGACTTTTAAAGTAACTCTGATCATCTGATAGCATATTGAGATGTATTAAATTGTCAGTATTAGTGAAATTTCTGCTTAAGAATCAATGATTACTTTTAAATTATAGTCAAGCATCAATTTAAGAAGAAAATTCCACTACTGTAATAATTTATTATAATAAAAAGACAGAATTATCTTAGCATCGCTACAAGCAATATACTGTTTTATTTATAAATTTGAAAATATACGTTGAAAAAACTGTTAAATAAGAGAAATTCTACGTGCTAAAAACAACACATGCTTGCTCGAACTCCCGCAAATGTTATTGCTGGCCAGTAAGGGAATGAAAAGTTTATCTAATATAAAAAAAAACTGACTAAATTTTTGAGTAAATTACGCGCCTGGAAAGTTTTTCCCTCAAACGAATATTCCCCGAAGCAACGAGCGGAGAAAAAATAAAGTTATATACGTTAGTTAACATACTTTGGAGGCCATTTTCCATGCAGGGAACGTCCTTGGAAATGCGATTGCGCTTGCAACTCTGTAATCTGGAAAACTGGATCCTTCGCACGGAGAGCGAAAACGCAAGAGGGAGGAAAAACGGACAGAGACGGAGGAAGACGGAAGTCGTTGAGAGAGAATTTTCGATCGCAGTCGCCGTGAAATCGTCGATATCCCCGCTAACTAATGTAAATATCAAAATTGAAACTGAAACTAATTTCATCCGGAGGCTTCGTATTACATGCATAATAGAATACGAATTTAATTTTACGAAAACAATTAAATTTTCTTTCAGAATATTCATTAAAAAGTAGTTGAATTGCAAGGTACACCTTGCATATTTTTTAGTTGATTGAATTAGAGTTGTTGAAAATTCAATTGTTTTCATACATATCCTTTTATAAACAAACGTGAGAACTCCTGTATTCCTTTAGAAGAATCTCGGTTGTTGCGTTCAAAGCTACCCGGCATTCATTAATTAACAGTATAAATTAACCCTTGCACTCGAGAGTGTTTTAAATTTTTAAAGAAAATGAACATTTCAAAAATTTATTTCCAAAAGCATTTTTAAAATATCTCTCGACAGATATATCCCTTTAAAAAATTCCACGCGTATTTGCATCCCCCGAACCTCTCTGCATATCCAACCGACAAGATCGAAACAGCAGATGCAACGTCGCTACAGTGAGCGATTTCGGCATCGCTGCGGCAGTCAAACCGAAATCGCGAGCTCGTGAATTATAAAGAAGTCACGCTGGATTGCTTTCACCTCCCTCCGGCGATGGTGTCGAATTCAGACGCGGAGAAACAGAGGACTTCAGGTTTTCGATTGATAAAGCTCGACTTGCTGCGCGCCCCTTGCGGAGTTTATCGCGCCTTATTGGGCAGGAAAGCGACTGATGGATAAATCGATTGCCCGGCAAATTTTCAACTTGAATATATGTTGCGCGAACGTTAATACGACGATTATCTTTGCCTCGTCCGTTAGTATTTTCATAAAATCCTGTGAGTCTGCAGTATAACCAATTGGATTGAATAATATTGTGTTGATAAATACATTTTATAATTTAGCTTTAACTATGCGCAACATTAGCCATTAATCCATAAGATAACCTTTTCCGATCAACCATAAAGCATTGAAACTCAATTTTTAAATAACCCACAATCCCACGTCGCCGTCGTAAAGTACATATATTCTTGTATACGCGAGTGCATTTTAAAACAGCCGACCGTATTATGTCTCATTGTACTTTTCATGCGTACTGCACAAGCTCGAACGGAATCGTAACCCACGTAGATCGCATAAAGTTCAAATCAAACGGAAGTGAATGTGGCGCGCGGTGAAACTTTGCCTCTCGTGCTCGTCTCTTTATTGACTTTCTCTTACATTTCCAAAACTCTAATACCCGGCGCATTCTTCCGAACGCGCGGCAATGGCGCACGCAAAGACCGCCGCGCGCACATAGGAAAAGTAATAACGACCCGGGTGCACTACTCTCGCGCGCGCTTCCCGTCCAGATTTTCTCGATGCGCCCGTCGCGCACTCCCAGGAAAGTTTATTTCCCACCTCGTTTTTTATCCGCGATTCTCCGGCGAAGTTGCCGCGCGCGGTAAGAAGCGGCCATTGTTGCTCGCGCGCCGTGCGAAATTGGAATTTTGATTAGAGTTTACTTTTTTGTTCTCTCGGCGGAGCATCCGAGTTTTATGTATACGTACAATTTTTTAACGCGATCCGATTTTTTGTCTTTGCAACGAGCAGGCAATATTTTTATTCAATTTCAATTAAATTGCTACATTTATTTAGTTATTCAATTTCGTTGAAATATTAAATTTATTATGCATGCGCATTTACATAAATTTAAATATTCCACAGCTTCTGCTCGATCTGTTTAAATCGTTCAACAAAACAAATGAAGAATCACAAATCGTTAATAAAGATGAAAAACATTTTCGAAAAAAATGATCAATTAGGAAAACCTACGCGAAACAGCGCGCGCAATCGCAGAGAAATACGTCGCGCTTTACTTGCGGCGCGCGGAAGCAAAAAATCTGGCAGCGGTGGGATTCGAACCCACGCCTCCGAAGAGACTGGTGCCTTAAACCAGCGCCTTAGACCGCTCGGCCACGCTACCTAGTTGTTTTACATTTCTCCCCGTGGCGAACGAGCGCTCCGGAGTCTCAGGGAAAGTTCGAGCTGCGGAGGCTCCGCGCGCTCTTGTCAAAACAAGCCTGATAGCAGGCCTGTTAATTAAAGTTTTATCCCGCGAAGAAAGTTGAGCCGTTTATCTTTGAAGTTTGATAAAGCGCGCGTTTGAATAGTGGCGGGGTTAGGGAATTACATAACGTTTGCCGATAATACACTCGATAAGCTCTCGCTTCAGACAGTCGACTTTTTTGAGGAATTGTAATTCAATTAATTGATAATTATACGTGCAATGAATATTATTGTAAGTATGCTCAATATTCAAGTATGAATATAAATATAAATAAAAAACGTACAATAATTAATGGCAGTAAAGCACTTTGAAACAATTTTGCAGCGCATTGAGCTCATTTAATTGCCTTTGCGGTTGTAATAAATTACCTAGTAATTTACAATGTTGATTCATCTTAACAGCACTATTGCTGCATCGAAAAATATTGAAATTCCGTACGAGTATTTCATTATAATTGCTACGCAAAACGTTCATCGAGAATTTATTTTATTATAATGTTCGTTTACAAAGAAACATCATCAATCTTTCAATTATCATTTTGATCACGCGCAACATTTCTCACAGTAAATGGCTGTTCATCATCTTGACAACTACTATGAACAAACGAAATTGCAATCTTCCTATTAATTGCACAGCTGCACCGCAATAAAAAAGCGGACAATACATCTTCATACTCCATAACTCCGCGAGCTTCCGCGGAGCATCGAAGATTTAACCGCAAATATAATTTACATCGCCACCCCCTCTCCCTGCAGTAAGTCGAAATTATTTGCCTGCGCTTTCGAACATCAGGCCTGGCGCGCGTCGCTCGCCCGGAATCCCGGAGACTCGCGCTCGGAGATGGCATTATTCCTTTTTATTCGCCCAGATCGATATGACCGCTTCTGTCCGCGGCTTCGTTAAAGGAAAGAGGTCGCCGGAAGTCGGTAGATTTATTGCCTCGCTCGACGCCAGACACGTGTTAGACTCCCGCTTAATCTCCCGGCTTTATTTATTTTTATTTTCCCGTCGCGCGTCTCGCTTCTTTTTTTCGATGGAAGCGCAGCTCAAGCCCGAGACTTTTCTGCTTTAAATAGATTTTTCGAGCTTTTCGCCCACTCCGCCCGCTCGTTTTCAATGCAATCGCCGATTCGAGTGACGGAGTGGAAAGAGTATTGATAAATCTCACTCTTTTGGACAATTTTAGACTCCGACGTTGCGTAAAGTGTCAGCTTGAAATTATTGCTTCTGAAAATTAATAATACTAATAATACTTAATTTTACAGCTCAAAATATTATTAAAAATGATTTATTTTAAAAATTGATTAGCATCAAACAAAGCAATTAATTACATTTTGATGATAATCATTTAGACTTCGTGCCATTAATTTTTACAGAAAAATACAAAGCACTCAGTCGTCCCTCGACAAAGTCCCCCGCTTAATCTCTCTAAACGTTTTCTCATCGAGCCAAAGGTGAATATAGACTTGAAAACGAGGCGCCAACAAAAAGGGTAATCATCCGCTTGACAAAGCTCACGCACGTCTCGGCATCAGTCGCGTGCGATGGCTGGATTCCAATATTTATCGGCCTCCCGGAGCGGACGCGAAATAATTGCGAGGGCCGTTATCCGGCGACATCGGCATTTCGCGTCTGCCGCGTAAAACTTAAATACTCCCGAGGCTCTGGTCAAACTTTTGAAATATGTCGCGGCCGCGGTGGTTGGTGTTTTTTTTTTTCTGGCGAACGCGTGTTTGAGTGATCCCTTCTCTTTTTTTGTCCGTATATTTGCTTTTATTTCTTTTAAGCGTTGGCTTGGCTATTGATGTAGCAAAGTAAGCATTGTCGTTATAATTTACGTGTGGCTAATCTTTAATTGCAGGGTACGAAATGGACGGAACTTGCTTTATCCCCTAAATAATGAAATAACTCATCAGTTTAATTAATTGTTAGAACTGCCGCGGAAGTTCTATTGTTGAACATTAACCACTAATTAATGTTCTAAAACGTTTCACAATTAAATCCATGAGTTATGCTTTCAAATACAACTTATTACACATGTTTCACAAGATGCCTTTATTGTTCGATCAATTTTGACTAAAATTAGGATTAAATTCACTTTGCACAGCGTGTATAACATTGATTAATTCACAGCAAATAGATTCTTGCAAAATTATAACTCGACACTATATTGCAAATATTTTGTTCCGTTCACTCACCTAATCACGAGCCCAAGAAATGCGCGTTTTCTTAATTTGTTTCTTAACTTC
>JAWWEM010050421.1:0-11545 GCA_035582935.1 Ormyrus thymus
AATGGAATATTTTTGATTCGTCCACAGATTGAAAAAATTAAAGTTGTTTAAACCTTTCCGATGATTGACGCCACGTCAAATTCGACAGCTTCATTAAATTTTCTACGCAAGGAATAAAATTATACGTCAGCATTGATCTACACCGATATCGGCATTGTATTATATATGTCAAACGTAAAGTCAATTTTTAAAATTATACCCATTATTGTACCTATACTTACTCAGCTACTATTTTTAGAACCGACTTTCTTTTTTCCGAAGACTAAAACCAAAGAAATTTTCCACTGCGTTGCATTGTACGTTTTAATTAATGTTCAGGTTCTAACATTTTCAGCTTGAGCAATTTTTCTACGCAATTTAATATTATAATTTTAGAAAAGATTTTCACATACATGGCTGCATTGAACATTAAAAATTCTCATAAATCATATTTTTCATTATTATTTAGGCATTATTTTACTGCGTTCTTTACAGATAACTTTACAATTACGTTGCAATTTCGAAGTAGAGGTAAGGTCATTTGTTTACATTTTACCCAAGCCACATTTTCCTTATATTTATTCAATAATCGTTGCTAACTTTAAAAAATGAAAGCTCTTGATTTCAGGATATATTCTGCTGTTTAAAATACGATCAATTAATCAACTTTTAAAATTTCAAAAGTTTCTTTTAATTTCGAGATCGAAATTTTAAACAACCGATATGCGTTTTTATTTCATAAAAATAAGTCCTTACCGACAATCCAGCATCCTACATAAAAAAAGCTGCGAAATTCAAAAAACTTACAAAGCGGCCAGATCAGAGCGAGCGCACGTCAAATTAATGGGACTTGAGAAAAAAATTTTCCACTCTAGATTTTTAACCTCGCAATTCTTCGGAGAATAAAATAATTACGAAAAATAAAGCCCGCGAAGTAAAACATGAAAGTTACTCGAGTGAAATTTTCAAAATGATAAAAAAATTTTTAAAAATGAAATCTCGTACATTAAGAAAGCAATCAATAGAGAAAGTTGCACTTCATTTCCATAGCTTTTTTATACCGAAATTTCAAAAATGTACAAGTTTTATATTTTTTATTCTTGTATTTAAAATTTATTCCTGCCCACTCCATGATTATATTCCCACCTTTAAATTTCGAAGTTTTATGGCCATTGCTTCTAAGAATGTAACTTGCAAAAGTCCTTATTTACAGAAGTCTATAGCAACTAATTACTGAAACTCGCCCCTCCATTCTAATAGCCACATAATCCCCATTACCGACGCATACATTCCTCATTATCAATAATTTGATACTCTACACCAGACAGTAAGAGTAGTTCTTACGTAAGCCGGTCGATGTCTGTATCGTAGATGCGAAAATGGCTCGCGCTTCCAGCCGGTTGCTTTCCCGAAATCAAAACCGCCTGCCGGTGACTCGGCTGACCGTTATTCCCCCCCATAAATTTTCACCGCCCTATACATCACGAATTTAGCACGCCGCGATCGGCGCGAATTGTCTTCGTATCTCGGGGAGATCGCGCTCTGATATTTTTGCGTCGGGCCGCCGATCGTGACGCAACGTAGGCTGTGCCGTTTCGCTCGGAATCTACGCGGAGATGAATTTCGCGGGCCGCTCGAGTCATCTTTATTTGCTTCGAGCGCGTTCGCGTGTCGGCACGACGATCGTTCCGAGCTGTCAGGGTGAAATTAGTGGTAGAATGTTGCTGGGTTTCGTTGGGTAAGGTGTAAACGTGCTGTAAATATTGCTGGCTCCGAGAGCGAAGATTTATTTGTTCTTTAATTAAGTAATCCTTTTGTCGAGGCGCCAATAAAGTAGAATTGTAAATTAGAAGAAAGGATTAAATAAAAATAGTCATCTTAACCAAGCATATTTCTTTATCATTGTTATCACGATTTACAATAAGTCATTTTGCTTATTTTAATTGAAGCATTATGATATTAGTTATTTTATTTATTACCGATAGATAGAAGATATTGCATTAGAAGTCGTAAGATAAGATCAAAGTTAAAACGACATAACTGTCACTCGTATTTGTAAGGAGAAAAAAAGTCTCTGCTAAGAAGTACGTAAAAAAATCTTGTATGATTCGGTTAAGCCTGCAGGTAAAGAGAAATTTTAGTGTTAAAAGAACAGATTAATTTTTACTGCACATTAATTATTAAAATAGAAGGTAAATAAAAAGTAATTTATTTATAGCCTGTATCGAGTAATTGGCATTGCATTTCAATAAGTTTAATAAGTATTTTCAACTCTGTCTTTTTAATGTAATACAAAGAAATACGAACGAATTAAAATATCGGGACTTCGAACGCATAACCAGAAGTTCAGGTCTAAGCCTTGGAAACTTCATGTAGAAGACTCATATTCCGTTAAGCCGCTGATCAAGAAAAAGCCTGCAGGAGATACCTGAATACTTCTTTGGAACCAGTTTCGGAGTGAAACTTCTCCCGAAGATCTCTTCAAGTCCAAAGCTTGCGTGTTGGTGTACTCGGTTTTTGTCACCTGAAAAAAATCTCCGTTAATTTTTTAAGTTTAGATGAAGTTTATTAATTATATGATTAGTACTAGATGCATATAAGTGGTTTTTGGTTGCGTTAGAACTAAAGCTCTTCGTGTTTTGAAAATAAAGAGGAATTTATGAATATCTTATCTGAACGCAGTCCGTTCCGTAAAATGTCCATCCAGTGGAAGAATCTGAAAGCTGAGTGACAAGAAAATATGTCGGTTTCAAAGTCTAATACGTAATTTGAATGATATTACGAGATTGCGAGCTTTGAAGAAATCAAGAGTAATAAACGATCTTCATGATTCACCCGAGAATAAAGATTGAATAAATAATAAAATTTATTTCCAACTTGAGAATTAATCCGCGTCCTTTATCTTACACTAAAAGGAATATTTCCTTAATTTACGGTTTTTCTAAAAGTTTCTTACCCAATCGTAAAATTTAACGACCCCATCACCTTCGGCGAATAAATGCGCCTCGTCTCGGGCGCGATTTCTTAATTGAGAAATCCTTTGTCCTACCCCCGCCGGCATTCCCGATATTAATAAATTCCCTCGGGACAAAGAAAATCGGCTCTCCCTCGCTCGCTCTGAATCCCGGCGCCCCCCCTTGGCGACGGAGAGCAACAATAGAATCACACGCTCGACGGGCGAAAAGTGCCGTCGCGGGCGACCACGGCCGCTCTCGGCTTGTGCACCTGCGAGAGTCCCGCGCGGAGCGATCGGCACGATCGCACACCCACGCGAGAGCCGCGCTTTCTTCGCGGAGGATCGCCGCGGAGGCGAAAAATGGCACAATGCGCGCGAATCAGAGTGAGGAACAAAGCCGCCGATTTTCGAGGGCCGAATTTCGAGGGAAATCGGGCCCGTTGCTTTTTACGGTTAACTATGCGGGCTTTCGAGAAGTAAGCGAACGTATGTCATTATGGCTGGAGGAGAGGAATTGGAGGAGTCGGCAGTGTGGCTTGTTCCTTGTTGGGATTTTTTACCGTGCTGGAAGTCCTATTTCTTGTATTTATTTTTAACCTAAGGTGTATCTCGAAACGGAATAGTTGAAAATGCGAAAAAAAGAAGAATTTTATAAATTATTATTTAATATCTTGATTTTAGTTATTTCAGAAAGGCGTAAGAAAAAAAGTGTTTGCATTTTGGCAAGCCATTCATTGCACTTGGCTCCTTTTCTCAAACAACAGAGAACCAACACTGAAATTTCATAAAAATATTCAAAGTTACGTTTTAATCCATTAAATGTTTTAGGACAATCCGAAAAAAGCGTTCCACTACTATCTAAGTTGTTCTTATTAGATAATTTTTCGTAGTTACTTTATAGATTCGAATGCCTACCAGAGTGCCATTCAAACAATTAAGTTTACTGGTCTACTCTAAATAAAAGCGAGTCTTGGAATTCGCGGCACTTAATACGGAATAAAATAGTAAAAGCTCTATTGAAGCGGAGTGAATAACAACAATAAATTAGTTGGCTGTGCGCGCGTAGTTCAAAAACTATAGAAAGTAGCACAATGTGGTTTTCGTTCACACGAAGATTAAAGGAATATTATGAATTTTCCCATATTCGTAGAGAGAAAATAAGTAAAGGAGCATTCTCTTGTCACGGGAGCAGTTTATTATAATATTAAACAGATATTATAATAAAACCTTTATTACCTCCAGTCGTGACTGCCGCGGCCCGCTCGAAAAAAAAAAAAATTAGCAACAATTGAAAACACACGCCGGCGATTTTTGCTCGATGTTAACTTATTAATTTTTGCGATGTTGGTTTTTGCGGCTTTTTATTTTCTTGACGTTTCAATCGTTTTAACTGCCGCCGCCGTTGACGCAACAATAGGCCTTTTATGGTATTAAACTATAAATTACACGCACTATTATGGGTCGTACGATGTAAAAATGAAAAAAGGCGTAAATCATGGCTAAATTAGTTATCGACGAAAGGGAAATCTCAATCAAAATGTGCGCACCATTGCTTTTTGAAGCCTTTGCGCGGGGATTGAAAAAAGGTCATTTCATGTAATCTGCTGGAAGGTTAATTTAAAATTCATTTTTTGTACTAATAAGATGTCAATTAATTTTATTTTTTGATAAAAAAACTTTGAAAATTAGTTCGATCGAACTTACATCGAAAGTAACAAGACACCGACGGGGAGATTTCTGTACTCGTTTCTGCACGTTCGTTTTGTAAAAGAAGAGTAAAACTTACATTAAATCCCTATGTTTAAGAAAAATAATGGTACTGCTTTTTTATTTAGTACAACACTAAGCTCGTTAACCTAAATTATTAAACTACTAAAGTGTGGGTGGATAAGTGAAACGATACTTTACTTAAATTAATTGAATATTATGTTGCGTTGATTTTTTTTTTTTTTTTTTGAAAATATTTCATTATTCACATAAAATCTAAAATTAACTTTTATTGCGTAACTTGAGTTTTTTGTAAAGGAACAATCGCTTTAATGTCTATGTATTTATTAGTATTACCAGTCATAAAAGTTCAACACTCTCATCAGCATAAAAAAGCTGAGAAAAGTTCATTTAAAATAAATTTTATAGAATAATTTGGATTAAATTGATGGCCTTAAAGCCTTATTGAGTATAAGGGAATGATAAATTAAAATTTGTCATTAATACTTTTATTACCTCAATAAATAATGGTTTAGAAACTTAAACTATATACTATTCGCATAAAATTAGAGCATAGCGATATAAAAGTATAATATTGTAACCTATTTTTTAATCATACTTGTATATTTTCTTAAATATTATTGATATAAATTTTCAATCATCTTAAATTCTAGAAGAAATAATTTATACATTTGGTTACCTTTTTTATAAATCAGAATCAGTGATCATTCACTGTTTGAACCAGTTGTTGAATGTACCAAAATTCAATTGATATTACTGAAAAATCAATTTTACCTAAAGCACGAATACCACACAAGAGCTCCAAGAGCCCAAGACAAAAAGCGTGAAATCTCCGAAAAGTGATTCCCCCGGATTACCTCATCCAGCAAACAAACGCTCCGCCCGCCGCGCGTAAAGGCGTAAAAAACTCGGGCAGCAACAGCGGCTCTCCTCGAAATCGGAGCCGACCCAGCCTCCGCGAGAGGCCTCGAATAAAGTAATGACGCTCGGACGAGGGGGGGAAGTGAAATTTGAAAAATATCGCTCTCGCGCGAGGCGCTCGACCCGGGGCTTTTGTGCGCGCGCGGCCAAGTGTGTCGCGTCTCGGCAGATACACGAAAAATCGGCCTTTTTTGCGAGGCGCAGCGCCGGCCGGCCGCCGCCGCCGCCCCGTGAAGAGGATGCGAAAAAATCGGCCGCGATCAAGCGTCGCCGTTCCGTTCGGCGAAAATTGAAACGGCCGAGATGCCGGACTGCCGCCGCAATTGTTTCTGCTGGCGTTCAAGCCGGAGTTGAGGATTCTCTTTTTTTTAACGGCTGCAGAGGAGTTCTAGTATAGATGCGGGTGAATTTTCTTAGGCTTTGAAACACCGAGTGCTATAAAGCATTCAAAAGCACCGGAATTCATAGATTCTGCAAGGACGAAGCGGCTTTTCTTTTGATTACCTTAATTCTGCTCCCGATGCGTCTGAATTTATTAGCTAGTGATTACACGTCGATTACCGTTTCCGTAGGTTGTGAATGGATGTTGTCGCAGATAAATATTACTAACTGCACAGGAAAGGTTATGGTTATTTTTAATCAACTGCTAAGAAAATGTAGTTCGATTTTTAATTATACCTCCCGTAGAAATCTTGTGCGTTAGTCATTTTTAGATTTTATCAACCTAGTCGATATCTAACCAGATAGTGAAACTTTCTAATCAAAAGTAGTGATTTTTGCTCAGCCGTAAATCGTACTTTAAATGTATCTATTCAAGTAGCAAATTAGCTAATTGAAAATGTGGTGCTATTACCTGCGACCGACCGGATATCGCATGAGTTTTATATCTAAAGTGTCTTTTGCTTTGCAAAAAATAATAAAATCAAGATTCGATTTCTGCAAATGCACGAATTCGATACCGTTAAAGCGCCGTGCTAAAAAATTGTTACATTCCGTTTGCGATTCTTTACTGCATTGTTCAACGAACTTTTGAACGTTCGGAGCGCAGCAATTATTTTAATACAAAGCTTTGGCTCCTTTTAATATCTTGTAAATAAAATTATTATAATTGCAGTTATTATGCCGAGCGAACCCCACCCCAGAATTCGACTGTAAGTATCACGCAAAAAAGGTACCGATCCGATAAAAAGCGCCGATTACACAGCTCGATTTTATCTCATTCGAGTAATTCGAAAGCACTTACCCAGCGTCTTTGTATATCGAATATTCAATACTCCCGAGTGCGGAGCGAGAGCCAAAGTAAGATGAGAAAAAGAGCGACACCCGAGTAATTCCGACGCGAAGCACCGGACGCGTTATAAACTGCGATGGCAATAAGAGAGGGGAAAAGAGGGCGGCGGGATGTGGAACGGGTAGTTGCAATAATCTGCGACGCCAGGAATTTCAGCCGCTTCTAAATTAAATATTACCCCGGAATTAGGCCCGCTCCTTTTTTCAACGATCGCCTGCAAGCCGCCGAATTCATTATACCGGCGGAACGAGACGTTCGAGCCCTTATTGAAACTTGCGGCGCGGATTTTCGGGGCTGAATTTTTAAGATGGATGGAAAGCGACGCGCGGCCCGTCGTGGTTAAGGCTTGAAAAAGAGTTGACCATATATTTTAGTTCTTTCGGCGCTGTACGGTGTAGCGCGATGTACCGCGTCGCGCGTAAATTAATATTTCAAATTTACGAGGCGCGATTTTTAACGCGGAGCGTATAGGAAAACTGATAAAGCTGCTTCGTTTAATTTAATCTTTTTAACGGTGAATTGAAATTTTTGCATGTAACTGACTTGTAAAAAGTCGCCTCGATACCTTTTTCAAACAAATTTTTAACTGTCGCCGGTGATTATTGCTTAATTAACGCGAGATCGTTATCGCGCCGCTCGGTTTGCTTAAATTGAACTTCGAAAATGAGCTGCTGAAATGTAATTTAAGGATTTTCATTGATTGAAGTGGGGAAGGATGGTTAGTAGATTGACGCTTCATCTTGTTCGAAAGTTTAAAGTACGAGCACGCGCAGTTACGGTTTAAATAGATTGGAAGAACAATTTTTGTTTTGTATCGAACTAATATCAAGAGTTTGAATTAACGTATTGGAAAATATTTTCTTAAATCCACGCATTAGATTTTATCGAGGAAAGGCGTTTTCATGCTTTTCGAATGGAATATTTTCTCCTGAATTAATTGAATGAATGATTTGTATTTGACAGAAAGTTATGCGCTCAAGATTCAACTTTGACTTAATAAATGAATGTTTAAAATTAAATGACAGAAGTATATAAGAACATCTTAAAATTCCTCGATCGAATGCGCAGGTTATTATTAATCTTTCATCCACAGCAGCAATTTCTGAATATGTCTCTGCGAGTAAATGTCGCACAATAATTGTTTAAATTATTTTCTTTTAAAAAATTACATTTTTTAAAAATATTTTATGCTAATAAGTATACTTTCCGAAAGCAATTAAAGTGAGTGTCGCGTGCCGCGTTGAATCTTAATACTTTAAAGTAAGTTATTTAACAGAAAATTGACTGCTTAATCAACGACGCCTCGGAGAGCTGAGCCGCATTCCTTTTAGAAATTCACCTCGTATTTTCTAAATAATTATTGGCATTTAGTTTAGTCATTCTTGACATTCAGATCTGAAACCTATCTCGTAATTGCGGAACACAAACCTAGAATACAGAATTTATTTTCACCTTCTCGCCTCGCGAGGCCGAAGAAAGATCCGAGCACGATTATCGCATGTAAATTAATGTGAAAATCAACCAGTCATTAGCGGCACATGCAAAAACTTTCCTGCGCCGCGGAGTTTTGATTTTGTATTTTTGCGAATGTGCACACACACGGCGGGCGCAAGTGAAAAAGTTCGCGAACAAGGTTGAGCTTTAAATCGGCATGTCGCAAGTTAATTATACGCCGGGAGGAAAAAATCGTACGCGAGGAAATTATGATGCTTTGTAATACAATATGCTGTAGTTATGTCGAAAACTACAGATCGTTGTTGCGTCAGATTTCATTAGACTCTAAAAAGATAATCAAAGATTTTTTCTTTTTTCAATTCTCGGGTAATTTCGAGATGCGGACTGGAGAGAATATTTACTTGCGTAAAATTCAATATTTTCTGGTAACTTTAATGATTCATTGCGCGCTTGGAAAGCAATTCTAGACCTGAAACTGTGCTTTTGAATAAAAATTACTTCTTTAATAAAGTACTCTATTTGCATAATCTGGTTATTCGAGATTCAATGAAAGCGTCATTAATTAATAAAGAGACATCTTTTTAATGATTCATTCATACTTAAAAAATGCATTGTAAACTTATGAAGTGTCATAAATTTTCACACAATTTAATTAACATACAATTATAATTGATATCTTAAATCTACCAATCTCAATTTTTAAAATTGATCCACCGTATGAAAAATAACGATCGGACGCAGCTTGTAATTTTTTGACAATATCACCCCACATTAATTCTCTCGCCCATTTTTCAAACTCGAATCCCGGCGATACGTAATTTTTGCATCGAAAATAAATGACCAAAAAGCCGCTGATCTCTCCTCCCTTATCGCTTCGAGTCGAAGGAGAGGCAAATTATCCCCTTTGAAAAATGACAATTTTCCCTCTTAGCCTTGTTCTCACACGTCGAAAGTCGTCCGCGAGAGGAGCAGCGCGAGAGAGCGAGAGAAAAGGAGGAAGATTTAAATAAGATTGAGGAAGGTGTCCTGCCGCGTGGCGCGCGAAGAGTGACAAATGTTTATGGCATAATTCACGCGCTGCACTTTTGCCGAGTCCGTCCCGAGACAAAGACAAACAGCTCGGTGCCCGAGTCGAGTATCCAGAATCAAAAGTGACAGCTGTAAAAAGAGTAAATCATTTTAATTTCGCCCTCTCTCGCCCTCGGCTCTCGGAACGCACGAGGAATATAAGGAGGCGCGAAAAGGTGCTCAAGGATTTGCTGAAAAATCCATTTTTCAACGGGACTTGTAAGAAGAGTGCTTAATTACGTAAAAGCTCGGCTTTCGGGCTGAGGTAAGATAGTTTTTAGTAAATATTATGAGCGTTTATTATAAAGTTTGTAGTGTTGGTGGAAAGAAAAAAAAGTAATGCAAAAATACTAATTTGAAATGAATTATGTAATCATAAAAAATACAAAGCGCATTAAAAAAGTTGGATAAAAATGAGATAAAATATGTGCAATCAAAGAATTTATTGATTTTATAGCAACGTAAAGACGAGAGACCTTCTTGACAGAAAACACGTTCACCTACTTAAAGTAATGTATAAAATAAATAACATTTTCTGTCGATGTTAAAAGTAGAAAAATGATAAAATTCAATAAAGGAGGAAAATCTTTCGTAATAATATTTTGTAAAGATAAATGAAAATTATTAAATTAGCAAGTTGCGTACTGCATTCTTAAGGTTAATGAAGAATCTAGAGGAGGTTGATAATAAGTTGTAACAATAATTCTAAATATAAATAATTTTAAATAAAAAGATTTGTTTTATTTTTTTAATATTAAGCGAATTACATTTAAATTAAACAGACTCAATTGTCATTATTGTCTTGCTCTCCTTGACTGATACGTATTTTTATTTACTTTTTTTTTACTTGAATATTTAATATAATTTAAATTTCCGATTAGAGAAAAGTTTCATTAATAATAGCTGATAGTTACAACAGAAAAAAAACTATCTGCTATTTAAATTATAATAATAGAATATTATATTCTATGTTATTATTTTGCAGAAAGGTTCATTTAAATCAGCGGATGATTCATAAATGAATAAAATTGGAATATGCAAAGTTTGATGGGAAATCACGATTCTTTGATTTCCGGATATCACAAATTTAGCTGGAGGCATTTAATAAATTTAAATTTCACGATCTTGACGGTCTTGATGTCAATGTCGCATCCCAAAAGAGTTTATTATAATTTATGCATTTTAATGAAAAAAATTTTGAAAGACTTTGTCAAAATTTTGAAAAAAATAGCGAAATATTGGCATTTTTAAATAAGCTACTTAAACTGATATCTATAAAAAAAAATAATAATAAAGTGATATCATCAAAAATAAGACGAAGTAGACAATCTTTGTCCGTATACAGAAATATTGTCTTAAACTGAATTAAGTAGAAAGAAAAGGAAGAGTTACATTGATAAACGGTCGACAAGAAGAAACATTCCAGTTTTAAAAATAAGTTTTATTAGCTTCTAAAAATCGCCAGCACAAAGAGATTTAAATAAAATCACCTGTTAAGCACTTCAGTATGCGTCTGGGATGTAGAATGTGCTCTTGTGCCTTACGTGCGCCGAGCATACTAATAAGTACTCATATTTTTGTGTAAAATATCGTGTGAACAATAAGGAAACAAGACGTAAATGCTCGCAAAAAACCAAGAAAAAAACAGCATTTTCAAAAATGGTGTAGAAAGTAAAATGAATAGGAAAACATTAAAAATGGAAACTTTTTCATTCCTGCAAGTGTACAGAAACATAAAAAATGAATCGTTTTAAATAAACTACAGCAAAAAAGACTCGAGATTTTGATTTTATCATATTGGAAAAAAGTAAAAAAGTGAACAGATTAACATGAAATCGGTATCGAGATATTTTCGATAAAGTTTTCATTTTATTCTTTTACTATATGCATAAATTTAAGTACATTTTGACATCATCTTAGTTTTTCAAAAGCTCTGCAAAGTTGTATACATAAGAAATTCGACCATTAAGTTGAAAAATTTCGATTATTTGATCCAGTAAAAACCTTTTATATTTCATAATATATTTTAAATCACCACGATTTTAGCTTAGATTTCCTTCCTACTTGATTTGTACTAAATAAGAATAAAGTTTCCCTCTCTCCATCCTGCACTTGTACATAAAAATCACCGAAGCAACAATTTCCAA
>JAWWEM010050422.1:0-11544 GCA_035582935.1 Ormyrus thymus
TATGTTATTCGGCGAAATTCTATTAATATCTATCAATAGTTTAGATATCGGCGTGGTAAATTGGCAATCGGCAGAAATAAAATGTAGGATATTATCCTTAGTGTGTGTGATACTTTCATTTATCAATTTAATTACTAATTTTGCAACGGGTTGTTTTATGAAGGTCGGATAAAATAATTCTGCAGGGACGGTATCCGAAATTTTTACTATTGAAGGGTTAAATTGTATTCCTTGGTCTTCAGTTGAGGATTCATCGGTAGAGTCGGGATTGTTTTCTATTACATGTGGTAAGTTCTGAATCAATCGATGATCGTTAGTGCCGCTCTCTTCCGTTATATCTGCTTCAACTGGAGTAGATCGAGCTAAAGGTTTAATGGCATATTTATCTGTTTTATGGTGATTATTGTCCCGCCAATATTCTTCGTCGGAAGTTGTCTCTACGACGGGGCTCAATTCTCTAACTCTCGGGCTTCGACGACGAGGGGGTTCACTTTCTTGTTGGTCAGATGAACTGGGCTCGGGTGATCGTATTGGGGGTTTTTGATTGATGAGGCTTGGAAAACCACTTTTCCTACTTCTAGCTATAGATGGTGGTTCCGAGGAGGCTCCTGATTCGTCGTCCGAATTAAATGCTACTCTTTTCGTAGTTCTAATAGGTTAAGGAGGTGGTGGTTTAATTGCTGCACCTTTTGTTTGAGAAGTCATTCGAGTAATTGGTTTAATTGGAGGTTGGGATACCGTAAGGTGTCTTGAGTGGACTCTTTCGGCAATTGTTCCGCCTGCGATGCCAGATTCTGACAGGGCGGGATCGGGGGGTTTAGTTTTTGATCCAGGGGATCTTCCTAGCTTTTTGCTAAAGGTGCAATTGATTTTTCTTGCGATGATTTTAGTCGAGCAGAGGCTGAAGTTGGTAATGCTACAGCGTCTCTATTACCGGGTTTCTAGGTAACGCATCCGCGTTTACGTTTAATCGTCCTGGATTATGCAAAAATTTGTATTGGTACTTCCTAAGCCTGGTTCTTCAGCGGATTAGTCGCTGAACCGGTGACTTCACAGAGATGACTATCCAACGAAGGGGCTCGTGGTCACTTATGAGGGTGAATTCTCTTCCGTACAGGTAAGGTCGGAAATGTAAGATTCCATAAATGATAGCTAAGCCTTCTTTCTCTGTAGTTCCATAATTCATTTCGGCGGGCTTCATGATTTTTGACATGTAAGCAATAGGCCTTCCCTCGCCTATTTTACCCTGGCTCAGAACTACGCCTACAGCGAAATTGGAGGCATCTGTTGTTAGAATGAAAGGTTCGTTAGAATCGGGGTATGCAAGTATAGGGGCTGTACAAAGGACTTCTTTTAGGTCTTCGAAACCTTTTTGACTTCCATCTGTCCATTTAAAGGGGACAGTTTTCTTTAATAATTCTGATAGAGGTCTCGCTCTTGCTGAAAAATTTTCAATAAAACGGCGGTAGTATCCGGCTAATCCTAGAAATTGTCCAATATTGGTTTGACTTCTTGGTGTAGGAAAGTTTTTCACTGCCTCAGTCTTCTTAGGATCTGGGCGTACTCCGTTTTCGTCTATAATATGTCCTAAATATTCTACTTCTTTTGCGAGGAAATCGCACTTGTCTGGTTGTAATGATAATTTTGCCTTTAGGAGACGATCAAATAATCTTCTGACCTTTTTGTCGTATTCGTCCAAATTAGCGGCAAATATAATCACGTCGTCCAAATATACTAAAAAATCAGAGTTTTGTAGGCCAAGCAAGACGAGGTTCATTAATCGTTGAAACGTTGTGGGAACATTTTTCAATCTGAAAGGCATTCGAATATAATGGTAATGTTCTGTTGAAGTGCCGCAAGCGGTTTTATGGCGATCCTTCGGGTCCGTTTCTATTTGATAGAAATCGCTTGCCAAATCAAAGGTCGAAAAATATTTTGCTCCACCCAGCATATCTAATATCTCACTAATTTGTGGGAGAGGATGTGCGTCTCCAATAGTTTTTTCATTTAGTGCTCTATAGTCAATTACTACTCTCCATCGTTTATTTCCTTTGGAATCGGCCTTTTTAGGTACGATCCATAGGGGAGAGTTTCAGTTGTATAGAGAAGTTGAGTCCTCGATAATTCCGTCAGATAATAATTTTGTCACTTGGTTTTGAATTTCATCCTTATGTATTGGTGGATATCGATATTGTTTAATGAGTACTGGATTTTCGTCAGTGGTATTGATTGGGTGTTGTAGCACGTTGATGGCAGGTAATTTATCTTCTGGTAAGTGAAAGATGGACTGATAATCCTTTATTATACCGAGGACGTGTTCTTTTTCCTCGGAGTTAAGATGATCTAGTCTCAAATTATCAATTATACGGGTTAAACGATCCTTGCAGGACGTTTCCGATTCACTTGCTGAGCATGAGAAAAAGTCTTCAGATTCGTGTATGCATTCGAAGGGTTCTAATGTTTGGGATGGTATGGTTATTTCAGCATATTGTTAATTTTAAATCCAAACTAATTAATTCATGTACAATACTAGGATTTGTAGGAAGTAAAGAGGTAAAGCCAGCTTGTAGCAAAAAAAAAATTAAAATTAAAACAATTTTTATTTAATTATATCGTAACAGATTTTAAAAGCAAATCCGCGATAAAATGAAATAAAAATGTATATTTCTGATAAATATTTTTTTTATATTTTCATGTAATTTAATTTATTTTTTTTATAATTTTATAATTTTATTAAGCAGTTTAAAATTACAAATTTTATATTTGTGAAATTCCTATAGAGGTAATGCAACTACCTGTACATAGGCCTGGTTTTCTTAAGAACTATCGAAATATTTAGTAAAATTTGCATAATTTTTACTCGCCGCGTATACGATAAAGTTTTATACTTTACGCCCTGTATAATTGAATACCTATTTTCATAGCTCTTATTGTTTAGAGAATGTATTTAATTTAATTTATTGCACTTTTTAACAAATTAGACTAGTGTCTCGCAGGTATATTTGTAAGATAACTATAATCTTAATCTACGATAAAGCTATTTTTATTACTTACAGTTTTATTTATTTTCGGCATCTGTAAATTCTTATTTCTAGTTATACTCTCAGAATGTATATATTTATTTTTTAACTCGTCATAGTGATGTAACAATGATTTAGAGGTAAACAACTGCTCAAGACTTAGTGGATAATTTTGTGGTATAAGGTATTTTTATTGATAATTTTCAGAATTCTATTCTGTAAGTTCTGAAGCAGATTCAGGTTACTTTTATAAGCTCCTCCCTATGCTATTATACCATAGTTGATATAACTATGGAAGAATGCATAATATATGATCATTAACGTTTTCGATTGCATTATTTTTGATATTTTTGAGAAAATGAAGACTAGATATTTAGTTTTTTGTATAATATTTTCAATATATTTGTCCCATCTCATATTGCAGTCAAAAGTTACTTAAGATACTTCCAATTGCTTACTCTATTTAATTATTGTAAACCTATTTTTATGTCTAGATTTTTGGGAATACTATCCCGTAGCTTCCAAAAGTTATATACACGGGTTTCTCTACATTTAGTGATAATTTATTTAATGCAAGTCAGGAGGCAACTTTTTTTAAATATGAATTTATCTCAACTTGAGCAGTTTCCCAAGTATTCTCAGATGAAAGAATAACCGTATCATCCGCGTACGATAGAATGGAATCTTCGGGCATGTTTCTTAATAAATCATTCATATACAGGATAAAAGTAATGACCCAAGGATTGTTCCCTGAGGTACACCTGTGGTGACTTTGCTATTCTCGCTAATAAGACCGTTTATTTTTATTCTTTGTTTCCTACCTATAAGATAACGTTTTAGTAATTCATATGCATTACCTTTAATTCCATATCTATACATTTTTTCTAATAAGATTTCGTGATTAATAGTATCGAAGGCCTTCGTTAAATCCAAAAAGGTGGTAATAATTGGTTTACTTTTATCCAGTTTATTATATATTATATTTGTAATATGTTTTATTTGTAATATGTTTGTAGTGCATCCGTTGTTCCTCTATCTATAATAAATCCAAATTGTTTATTTGAAAGTATGTTGCTTTTAACAATGAAGTAATAAATTCTGTTGTAGATTATTTTTTCGAATATTTTTGCTATATTTGATATGAGAGAGATCGGTCTATAAATAGATATGGTCTGTTTATTTCCAGCCTTAAATATTGGTATAATTTCAGCCTCTTTTAGACATTGCTGTCAGATTGATTTTTCTATGCAGAGATTCAGGATGTGTGTTAAAGGATCTATTATATATTTTGATAAAGTTTTCAAAGACTTGACATTTATGTTGTCTACCCTCCAGCTTTGTTTTTCATGTTTTTTATTATTACTGCAACTTCATCTCTGTTTGATGGATTTATAAAGATAGAGTTACAATTGTTGGAAGGTAAGACTATTCTCTCGTTTGCCTGTGGATCAATTTTTTTACTAAGTTCCTCTCGAACATTACAAAAGTACGTGTTTAATGTATTTGATATTTCATATGGATCTATTATTGTTTGATCGTTTTGTTTTATAGATTTTATTGTCACAATATTATTCTGTTTTTTATCTTTGTTTAATTTAGAATTTATAATTTTCCACAAACCTTTGGGATTTTGACGGTTTTTATTGACTTGTAGTTTTTCATAATTTGAGAGGATGGTCACAATTAACAAGACACAAAGTCTTAAGCAATAAACGTTCTCTTTACTAAAGGTTTGTAAATATAAAATGAATTGAGTGCGAGCGAGCACGTCCTCACGCTTTTCCGTCTCGAGCCGTTCTGACTCTCTCGCCTTCTTCCCGCGCTTCCCTTGCTCGCAGCGCCGCCTGTCTCCCTTTTATCCACGGAGCTGTGTGCTCACTCTTACAACTCGGCCATAACTGACCATTTGTTCGTCCTCGAACAATGTGTAAATTATTAAATGTTATTTTACATTGAACCGAAACAACAGTTTTAAATTATTTAAAAATTAAGTCTAAGTAAGGTATAAAAACAAATATAACACATAAAAAGGCAAGAAGAAAAAAAAATTCTTTTTACAATTTCTTTCTTTGCCATAGTCGCATATTGGCTGATTCCCAGACACCTTCGTATTTTTTCTGTGTTACCTGATATCCTGGGATGTCCGCTACAACATATCTATTATTACGTAGAACTTTTTTAATTTCATACGGACCTTTAAAGCGAGGTTTTAACTTTTGAGAAATTCCAGTTGTACAATCAAAATTTTTTAACATTACATAGTCGCCTGTTTCGTAGTGAAAAGCTTCTTTCTTTTTCTTATCGGCTTGTGTTTTAGTTTTAATTTGTTGCGCGATCATTTTTTTACTAGCCTTTTCTCTTAATGTTTCTAACTTTCTGATGTTTTCATTTACATCGTTATAAATGTATTCGGATACAGGATCGTGAATTTTACCGCGTTGAGTAACACCGAATAAAAGGATACTAGGTTCTCCTGTGGATTTATGAACTGAATTGTTCAACGCGAATTCAATATCGTCTATTACTTTAGTCCAATTTTTACCGCATTCCGTGTCCGATACTTTACCAAGCATCGGAGCTAATATTCTGTTAATTCGCTCAACTTGGCCGTTGGCCTGAGGTGAGCCGGTAGCTATTTTAGAATGTTGAACACTGTATTCTTCGAGAAAATCTAAAAATTCTTTTGCGGTAAAGCACGCTCCTCTATCTGATATTACACGCTTCGGCTTACTATAGTACGCAAAGTACGTTTTTAAATTATTAATGACTTCTATTGCCGTAGTCGATTTAGTTGGGTACAACTTTGTGTGTTTCGTGAAGCTATCTACTACCACGAAAATGTACTTTTTGATTTTAACACGTGCGTCTGCAATAGTTACATGGTCAATGTGTATTGTATCAAATGGTTTATCGCCTTTAGGTATGCTATTTACTTTACCTTCCGTTTTACCGCATGGAGGATTGTATGCAATACATTTGAAACAATTACGAACATGGTCCATTACTTTTTTATTCAATTGCGGGAACCAATAAGATTTACCAATAATATCGATTACTTTTTGTGTCCCCGTGTGACCCAATTCGTCGTGGTACTTAAACAAAATACTTTTTTCCATTTCCAAAGGTACGTAAAACAGTAATTTATATTCAAATTTACGATAAATAATTCCGTTTCGTGATTCGAATAATTTACTTTCGGATTGTTCTAATTCATTTTTAATTTTCACGATTTTTTCATCTAGGTTTTGGGAGAGTATTAAATTTGTTTCAAATGAGCCTTCTACTATGCCTACGAAATTTGAACGGCTTAAACCATCGACGTGTGTCATGCGCATTCCTGATCTATGCTCGGTCGTATAGTCGTAATTTTGTAATTCTAAGACCCAACGTGAAATTTTAGGATTAATCTCATGTTTTTTCAATGCCAATGCTAACGAGTTACAGTCCGTGAAAATTTTGAATTTAAGCCCGTAAAGGTAGACTCTGAATCGTCTTAATGCGTAAACAATTGCGAGCATTTCCAATTCGAAGCTATGATATCTACTCTCGGTATCTGAAGTCCGTTTCGAAAAATATTGAACTGGATGTAATTTATGATCTGTTCCACGTTGTAACAATATTGCTCTGTATCCTCTCGAACTGGCATCACAGTGGAGCTCTGTCTCCGCGTGTGGATCATAAATGGCGAGTATTGGCGCGCTTACTAAAAGCTGCTTCAGTTTATTAAAAGCATCCAAATGCTCTTCATTAAATTTAAATTCACTATTTGGCTTTAGCAAGTCATAAAGAGGTTTCGCAATAATTGAAAAAGATTCGATAAATCGACGGAAATAAGATACAAGACCGATAAAGCTCTGTACACTTTTTACATCTTTCGGAACAGAAAATTTTAAAACTGCGTCAACTCCTCGATCGGCCTTATGCCTTCCCCCGAAACTTTATATCCTAGATGTTCGATTTCGGTCAATAGGAAATGGCATTTGCTTAATTGGAGTTCAAGCTTATTTTCAACTAAAATTTTAAAAACTTTTTGCAAGACTTTCACATGGTGCTCAAGAGTAGTAGTTGCTACTAAAACATCATCCATGTATACTACCACATTTCCGGAGTCGGTTAATTCTTTAAATGCTTCGTTGATATATTTCTGAAAATATTTTGGAGCTACTTTTAAACCGAATGGCATTTTTAAAAATTCAAATTGTCCATATGAAGTGACAAAAGATGTATATTTAATAGAGTCTTCTGCCATGTCCACATGATGAAATCCATCCTTCAGATCTATAGAACTAAAATATTTTTTTCCCCGTAATACATCAATTTGGTCTTCGATAAGAGGCAATGGGAAGTTATCCGATTCGAGATTCTTATTTAACGTTCTATAGTCAATACACATACGCTTTTTACCATTTTTCTTTTTAGTCAGTACAACGGGTGATGAATATTCAGAATCGCTTACTCTTATTATTTTTCTTTTGAGCAAATCATCAGTTATTTTTTTCAGTTCTTGTTTCTCCGCATACGCAAGTCGTCGAGGTAAAAATTGAAAAGGTTTGTGCTCTTTAAGCCGAAGGCAGAGCCCTGATCTCGTTTTTGGTTCTTTAGGTCTTTCAGTTAAAACGTATATATTTTCAAAACAGCTTATCAATTGCTTTTTATATTTATTAGGTATTTCAGGGTTAATATCCAACGAATCAATAATATTAATACTATCTATTTCAATATTCATAATGTCGATTAGATGTTCATTGTCAAATTTAATAATACTCTCAGTAAATTTCTCTGGCACAGCAATTTCTAAACCGAAAACTTTAAAAGAATCACGGCCTAAGACCATTGGCGAGAGCATTGTTCCGTCCTCAACTACAAAGAGCTTAATTTCACGCACAACATTGTACAATAGACATTTAACTTCTATTTTGCCGATAATGATCATTTTCGATTTATTAAGACCTCTATAGTCTTCTTCCGGGTTATCTAAATGCAATACAAAATCTGGATTTACAAACTTAGATTTAATAAAACTAATTGGGCTACCGCTATCTAATAAGGCTGCTAATTGAACTTCAAATGGTTCATTATCTCATTCAAAATAAAGCGTAGCGTTTGGATAATATTTTGAATCCGAGTTTACCTTTTTATCGACAACATTAACCTGAGAGTTATCTGTTTTTCTCTTCTTCGCATTCGAACAGTCCTTGATCGCGTGATCCATCGAGCTACAGATAAAACACGAACTCTTCGGTCTTCTCTCCTTACTGCATGATGCTGACAGATGTCCGTAGCCTCCGCAATTATAACAACGCTTTGCATCTTTCTCTTGGTTTTTGAGGTTACTTCGTATCATACTCTTGTTTTCAGGATTCGCATCGTTGAATATCGCAGAAGCCTTATTTTCACTATATTGCTTAGCGTCTTCTTTATTTTTATTTTGGCTGCACGTCTTTTTATTCAATGTAATTTTTTCGAAAGCAACTAGTAAATCCGCTTTTGTTTTAAATTGCTGCATGCGAGCTTGGTCTCGTAAAGTACCATCTGGTATGCCTTCTATTAAGAAATCTATTAGTTCTGAATCATCAATGTTAGCTTTATTTGCTAATACTACTTTATCGTGCGCATATTCGCTAAATAATTCGTTATAAGTCCAAACGCGATCCTCAAATCATTTACGTAATTGAATTTTACTCAATTTCGGAAAATACATTTATTTTATTTCTGAAATCAAATCGTCAACGGGTAAAGTCAAATGTTCCGAACGTGAATGAAACCATTCTAAGACTTTTCCTTTAAGTTTTCCCGTAATAACAAGACGCGTCATATCGTCTGCCAAATTATAGGTTCTTCGAATGAGAGCTAGCTGTTGTGCCCATGCTTCAAAATGTTCCGCTTTGCCATCGAATGGGCCTAACAATTCGGCAATTGCACTTACAGTTACACGCGCCGAGATACCGCCATCAGCCTGTGCTATCCCGTTGTGAGATGGGAGAGGTTCTGCCTGCTGCAAACGTAGAGCCAATGCGTTCAGCGATTCTTGCATTGCCGCCAGTTGCTGCTTCAAATTCTCTGTCTCATTCCCCTGCGCCTCCTGCGTGGCTTTCCACTGTTGTATCCAAGTACCGTCGGGATTGGCTTCTTCTAATCGTCTCATCAATTCGGCTTTAACGCCAGATGTGTTGAGATCTCGCGCGCAAAATCTCTTTCAGTACAACAACCGACAATTCTGATGCCATTGTTTGCGTAGTAAAACTTCACAATATATCGAAAGTCAAATTACAATCGAACAAGCTTTCTTTTTTTTTCGATGCTCATACAAACGTATTTTACACTTAGGTGAACGTAAGATCGCGATACACAAAGATAGCGATTTTTCCCTCTTTTTCCACGTAAAAATCCAAAATGACGACAGAACTGGTGGAAAACACAATTTCAGCACTCTTAATTTTCGTCGAAGGTATTCGACACAACACAAGTATCGAAAAATTTCAATAGCATTCGGCCTTCAGACGCAAAAACGAAAGTTATGATGCCTGGGAATAGCACACAAAGAACGCTGTCTTCAAAGTCAACAATACAATTCCACGAAGAAGGCACGCAGCTCCTAAATTCCCGTAATGAAATTTCTCGCATTGATATGCATCTTATTCTTCAGGGAAACCCAATCAGCTCTTCAATTTCGAGATACAAGCTCAATGTGCGTTGCTGACGTCTAACTTGCGACAGTTTCTTTCTCCAAAAACTGATGCCTCGCTCCTCGGTTTTTCTACAATCCCTTTGTTCATCAAATCTCACCGATATATGTCGATCCAAGCCGATCCCAGTCGATCCCACTTCTGAACTTTGAGAGGATGGTCACAATTAACAAGCCACAAAGGCTTAAGCAATAAACGTTCTCTTTATTAAAGGTTTGTAAATATAAAATGAATTGAGTGCGAGCGAGCACGTCCTCACGCTTTTCCGTCTCGAGCCGTTCTGACTCTCTCGCCTTCTTCCCGTGCTTCCCTTGCTCGCAGCGCCGCCTGTCTCCCTTTTATCCACGGAGCTGTGTGCTCACTCTTACAATAATTACTTTTAGCTTCTTTGATACATTTTTCCAAAATTTTAGTGTATTTTTTGTACTCGTTTTTTAATATTATATTAGTTGGATCTTGCCTCCATAATTTATACAAAGTTTGTTTCGTTTCAGTCGAAATGATTATTCCCTTAGTGATCCATGTTTTTCTTGGCTTATTAAAATTTTTCTTTCGTTTGATTTTCATTGTGACGGTTTGAATACAATTTTTGGCTTTAATAATTAGTGTATTTATTGCTTCTTCAGGGTCTTGCTCAGACAATATTTGAGTCCAGTTTATTTTATCTGCTACCTTAATTAATTTTTTATAGTTAATGTACGTTTTGCTTGTTTTACAATCTTGTTTTAAAGATATTTTATCTAGACTTATTATTAGTGGAAGGTGATTTGTAATTGCAAGTACCACTGGAGTGCCTATCAGACGGCCTTGTTACTGTTTGAAAACAAGGGGTATATTCATTCTCTAAGAAATTATGTAGAAACTCCTGGCTAATATTATCTAAATTCATTAAGTCAATATTGAAGTCTCCAACGATGTAATGATTTTTAGTATTCGAAGATTCTCGTATATATTTTTAAAGCATGTATGAATTCACTTTTTTGTAAGTCATGCGGTCTATACAGTGCGGAGACCTCAATAGTACTATCTGAATTTATTCTTATATTGGAGCTTAAAACTCTCAATCTGTCAACTATTACGGTTTCGGTTTTCTCAATGATATTTGTTTTAATATACATAACTACCCCATCAGCTTTGTTTATTTTGTTGTTATTATAATAAATTTTATAACCGTCTAATTGTTAGAATTGATAGTGTTCTAGGTTCCAGGTTTCGACATATATTATCACATCCGGCTTGTTAGTCATTGCCTCAATTAACACTTCAAGCTTATGAAAATTAGCGTTAAGACTTATTATATTTACGTATAGTATAAGTTTTTCGTCACCGCTTGTATTAGTATTAAATGATTTTAAGTCGTAGAAAATAGTTTCTGGTTGTAATACTTCGTTGAAATCCGGGTATTCTTTCATCCGCTAGCCTTTTTGATTTTTCGTGCTACGAAGGAGTGTTGTTTTGTTTCGGAGTGTCGGGGTCGGTGACGCAGGTGTTTCCATTGAGAGGCTTGATGCTGCCCGATTTTCTTGATAGTTATCCATATTACTGATGTAGGCCGGTATAATAGGTTTTATTGGATAGTCTGTCATGTCAATGCATTTTTTTATCTTGCTCTTTAAAATTGTGCATTTGCTGCAGTCCGTGGCTACATGTTTAGTGTACAGTTTGGTGTTGTATTTTTTATTGTTGTAAGTAAAATTTGGGCAGTTATATGTGAACGTAGACTCTTTATTGCATTTAGATGTTTTATGAGGTTCCGCGCATTTTAAGGGGGTTATATACCCATTTTTTTAGTCACTTTAATCACCTGTAAAAAAGAAATTTTAATCAGTAATAGATTA
>JAWWEM010050423.1:0-11543 GCA_035582935.1 Ormyrus thymus
ATTATTAAAAATGGTGATTAAAAATGATATCAACTGATTACACGAGCGAGCTTCAGCGAGCGAGTTTTTTGCTAGTAATCAATAAATATATAATAATAATTAACAATTAATTATTGTAATATTGATTATTGTAATTTATTATGATATTTTATACAAATATTTTATTTTATATACAATATGTATCAATAACTTAATTTATTAGTAAATAAAAAGGGACACTAAAAAATAAATACTGCATTTTGACTCTCAAAATATGAAATATTTTGTATTAAATTCGTTCTACGTGTATCCCTATTAAGAGATTAAAAATTTCTCATAGCGATATCGTTTATCATCGTCATATTCGATATATCACGCGAAATACAAATGATTTTAATTGTACTCTATTAACTTTTTCAAAAACATATTCCTGTTACCCGCACATCGCGGCGATAAATGTGCTAACATTTTTATCGGCCAAGAATAAGGCCCCAGGTACCCTGCCGAGTATTTTCAAATTTGTTTTATTTAAATCGGTTGAAATTTATGTCGTGGCTGGACTTTTGTCCATTATTCTACACTGTGCGGCGCTTCGGGACGGTCGGTGTTAACCAAGTGTAGGAACGCAAGCTCACGAGACGGTCAAACCTGGTTAGAGTCCTCGGGGAAGACGTAAGCTCACGTCTCCCGTCGGAATGACGGACGGACGGGATTACGGGTGGCGGACGGAATCCTCGTCTCGAGGAGAACTATGCGACGCAGGCTCACGTACGCATAATCACCTGTTTACCCAGCTCGTGAACAATCGTAGGCTCACGATCTACTCACGAGCCTGGCTCGAGGAGGACTGCCTTGCCTCGGTTCGGTTGCGCCTTATATAGTGCCCGCGCATGCGCAAATGGTGCACATGACGCGGACATGACTAGCGCCATCTGCCCTTTGGGCCGATGCGCAATCGAACGCCGCGGAGTGGCTTGGATAAAATTTCGGTTTACAGATGGCGCAATCATCGCGCATACCCGATACTTTGTCCAAACCGTTAATCCGACGCAAGCGAACGATCGGCGTCGAGAAACTCCGGGTCGCAAACCTCATGGTTTCCCCATGGGTCCCCATGAGTCCGCGAGGATTCTCGTTTCGAGGTTGCGGATGGAGTCTCCCGACTCCTCGTGCTCTTACGCGTCGGTTGTGGTGCGGAACGCGGACCGCTGTCCTTGTTCCGGTAGGCTGACCGGGCCTTTACCTTTAGAGAGACAGGCTCGGGTGCCCATCTCTTGTTGTTCGTGGTCTGCGGTTGGGGCTAAGTGAGACTTCGCGAACGCACCTTATGACGTGCGCCACGTGGTCGTCACAAAATTATCTAAATTTCAGCTTTAATTTCATCAATTTTTTGGTTATCGAAGCCCCTCCATGTTGACGTCCCTAAAAAAGATTACATTCGAATACAGATTGCGTTTAGCAACTGCGTTTACTGTTTATCAAACATTTGCAGCCTATTTTAAAAATAATATTACGTTGTCTATTTTTCATTCTTTCCCATCCGTAAGACCATATTTATCATTTTCTTTATTATTTGTAGAGATATCTTGGTGAAGATAAGGTATAAATTTATATTGTGTAACGGTACGATTTTTGCCGGATAGGATTTCAGCGGGAATTCGGATTCGGACCGGGAAGCAGGGTTGAATAAACAAAAGAGTGTGATTGAGCTTCATACATATATTGTAAAAAAAACCAAAATGAAAATATTTACAAACACCTGTCCAAAAATGCTCCTGGACACCTAAATATTATCGGAAGAAGCAAGTCCTAATTTTTTACGCATCAATAATTTTTTAGGTCATTTTCCTTGTCCATGATAACGTGAGAAAAAAATTGCAATTTCAAAAAATTACAATTTTTACCGTCATATTCAGCACAAAATCTTCGTATTTAAGGTGGGATTTTCTGCACAATATTCGGGTATCTCAGCCGGGATATCCAGCGCGTTATACGGGTATTTGAGCCGGATTTTCAGCTCTACATTCGGGTATGTGCAGCGGGATTTTCAACGCGATTTCCGGATCTCATAAGCCAGATTTCTGACGCAATATCCTGGTTTCACAAGCAAGATTTTCAGCGCGTTATCTTGGTAGTTGAAGCAAGATTTTCAACGTAATATCTAGCCATCTGAAGAGAAATTTCCTACGCGATATCACACAGGCGGAATTTTCAGCGCGATATCCCTGTCTCACAGGAGACATTTTTCAGGCGATATCCGGGAATCCCAGCCGATATTTTGAGCGCGAAATCTCGGTAGTTGGGGTGGAGTTTTCAGCAAGATATCTTGGCATTTGACTTAAGGTTCTCTGAAGATCATTTGAGGAGAGATTTCCTACGTGATATCAGGATATCTGATGCGAATTTGCTGTTCCTAATACTTTTATCTTTTACAAACTTTAAGTTCGTGTACTTTAAATCCACAAAAATCTAAGCCCACAAATCGCAAACTCACAAATCCCAAGCCCAAAAATTTCTTCCATCTTGCTTCCGCTCCCTGCTCGTTATGGGTTTGTGGGTTTGGAGATTATTGGCTTAGGTTGTAAAGGCTTGATTTTTGTGGGCTTGGGAATTGTAGGCTTCGGGTTTGTGGGTTGATAAGCTCGGAGTTTGTGGGTTTAAAGTACATGAGCTTACAGTTTCAAGGTAAAGAATTTGTGTTCAAGGTTTGTGGATTTGACGGTTTAAGTTTTTCGGAGTATACGAAATCTACAATTTCCAAAACGGCAAATCCTAAATCCATGCAATTAAATACATTATTTAAACCTTAGAAACATAGAATGTTACAATTGATGTCATAGCTTAAGTTAAGTAAAAACAGCTTTATTGAATTTTTTTCGAAATATTTTTAAAATCTGATCTCTGACTTTAAAAGAGCAGGCTTTTTTGATCAGGGGAGTGTTAAGTTTTTATTGATTTTAAGGATAGGGTACTGTAAAAAATCACCAAAATCATCAAGCAGTATGATGATTTTTCCAGAAGAAGAGACACGCACAGGCAGCAAAGGCAATCCACATACCAAAGAAGCAGAAGAGAAAGGCATACACAAAAAGTATCAGCAACCTTCAGAAACTTTACTAAGGAAGCAGAGAGGCTTGTTGTATGGTGCTGAAAAAGTTTCAACTGTCTAAATAAGGAATCTTTCAACTTGTTTCTGTGAGAATCTTTAACCTTGATTTTTCAAAATCAATTTTTTCAATGTTCAAAATATCTTCGGCGGGGCAACTTTTATTGTATCCAGCAGAAACTGCGCTAAATAGTTGATTATTATGTTTATAAAGAAGTTACACAGGCTTTTGTCCTTAAAATAATTGTTCAATTTTTTATTGACATTATATGGTTAAAAATAGATCATTTTTTCACCTTTTTGATATTTCGCTGACTCAAAAAGGTCTTTAACTTGCATTTTTGAGTATACGAACAAAATCCTCTGTAAAGTTGTGGTTTTGGCACTCCGAATGAAAAAATGTCAGTTTTTTGGTGAAACCTAAAATTGTGCCCCGCAGGAGACATTTTCAATAAACCCCTTTTTGGATGACTTTTTAAAGCAAAAATCTTTCAAATTTGATTGAAATGAGCTGAAAATTTTTTTCTTTTTTAATTTTTATGTCACTAAAACATAGTTACATTTCTACAAATGTAAAATTTAAAATAAAGAACTTTTTTTCTGACTGTACCCTACCCTTAAGCAAATTTTATGTTTCCTACTCAAAAACAAATCAACGGTATCAGGTCTATGTTATCTCAATGGATTTTTAGATACAGGAAAATTCACAAACCTAAAAATTTTAAAATGTGATCTCTGAAAAAACATATTTCAGATAACTTAACGGCAATTTAAGGAGGAAGTCTTATACTTTACGATTTCCACTGTAAATTTTGAGAAATAAAAATTCGGAGGGCTAAGTAACTTCTATAGTGGAAAAAACGTTTTGTGCACAGTTAAGTTACGATATTTCAAAAATCTGATGTGATGCATGTTTGCGACCGGATTTGGATTCAGCGCATCAAAAATCTTCGGAAAATTATAATCTAGTTTCTGGGTAATAATATTTATCAAATTTTGTCGGCTTAATCGTGTTATATAATATGAATTAGAAATTGTGAATCGTTTTTAAGTAAAATATTCTTTATTTAAATGAGAACTTGTTTTATAAAAATGATTAAAGTTAAAAATGTTGATAGAAGATGTTCTAAATTTAGTAATGCAGTTATATGTAAAACGAGGCCTTTCTCATACTCAATTAACATGATCATATCTTACCTTATTTTCTTTGCCTTAGATTCTTAATTTGATAATATCCAAGTGGCTATAGAAGAAGTAATTTCCAATTAGAATTGCAAGTTTGCAACTTACAAATTTAAAACACTGAACAATTGATTCTTATATAATAAAAATGAATTTTCATTAATGAATTTATAAAACATTGAAAAATCTAGTGACTACAAGGCATTAAAATCCAAATGCCAATTCCTTTGATCATTCGCCGTAGCTCGGATTCGCTCATTTCTTAGTTTATATATTTTGTGCCTTAATGTGTAGGTTTTAATGTGTACATTTAATAAACTATTTATTTTATCAGCTTTACTTAAACTTTTTTTACGATCTAAATAATCCACGTAACGACTTGCAGAAACGAATAAAATAATGTACTTTTATCAGCAATAATTAATTTAACAATCATATCACATACTGACAAATAAATGAAATTTTGCTTGTTTGATTAATATAACTGGAATTCTTCCGGAAATCTGTTTAATATTCCTACTGAAATCAAGCCCTGTATTGCACAGATCGTCTGCGTTCCAAATGCATCGAGTTGGATCGTGTAAAAATAGCGACGGTTTTGATCGCATATTAATTAGTTCCCATCTAGTATTATTAACGTAAATTCTTTCGCCAAGATATCGCTAAAAAGATAAAAAGTTTTAATTATTGAGGTATAAATAAGAATGCTCTCTCTTTCTCTCTCACTCTTTCTATCGCTATTGTAGTATTTTTAATTTTATATATTACGACATATTCTCAGCATATTTTTGTAGCTTTATTTACACATACTGTGTATTTTGTTCTAATTTTCTCATATTTCTCTCGTATTTTATTTTATTTTTATATTCTAATCCGCATATTTACTATTTCTTTATTTAGTTTTTTATCAACGTGCAAATAAGTCAACATCTATCTATCTCTCTATCTATCTCCATATTTGTCTTTCTGACTCTGTCTCCATCACTGTGTTCCTCTTTATCTCTTCCTCACTCTCTCTTCTTGAGGTCTAAAAAATTTTCTTGTTGTCTCGAGTGCAATTGATTGTGATAAGCTAAATATAACACAAGAAGACATGCATTTGCGGTCTTAAGTTCAATTTCTCCCTCCCTTTTACCACAGGATATCTCATTGGTTCGATCGCTCATAACCAAAAAAGGAGGAGACGGCTCGAGGAATGCCACCGCTTTGCTAGTCTGGCTTTCCAGCGCACATCTTTGCAGACGAATTCTCCGTGAAAAATTGAAAAAGACAGGTTTGAATTCTAAAGACCTAGACTTAGCGCGGTTCGAATGGGTCTCTGCTCTGCCTGCTGCCTGTGTTTTTGTTAACGAATACCTAAGTAAGGATGAGTATATTTCTTTCAAAAAGCTCAGACAACAGTCAAAAACCTTAGGGTTTAAATTTGTTTGGCACAGGCAGAGGAGATTCCTCGTGAAGGCGAAAGAGGGCAGCGAATCCCATGCTTTTAAATCAATGCAGGATTTGCATTCTCTCGCTGCACTCCATCTCAACGCCGAGAGACGTACGGAGAAAATTGAAGAATCCGGTGAAACAGCAGAGTCCATTGAAAAGCCAGAAGTTAATGCGAACAAAGTGAAGCGTACAAAGGTGCCTGGAAATGTAAAAAATACGAACAAGGGATCTCTGAAGTCCCCGTTGAGGGTTTTCATTTTAAAAGTATTGATGCTAGTGATGTGATCATAGCAATTTCGCATTTCTTGTCTCAAGCACGGGGAGTTGACGGCATACCGCAGAGTGTAGTGGTGAAATCTCTACCAGTGATTAGCCCATTTCTGGTTAAACTATCCAACGCCTCCTTCTCTTCTAGTGAGTTTCCGGTACTTTGGGAAAGCGCACAAGTAATTTCGCTAAAAAAGTGCAAAACTCCATCTTCACCAACGGATTTTCGTCGGATAGCACTACTGTGCTTTCTCTCCAAGGTGCTGAAAAAGCTCGCACACAACCAACTTAATGAATTTCTTAACGAAAACAGAATATTAGATCCCTTCCAGGCGCGGTTTAGATCCTTTCATTCGACTGAGTCTGCTTTGCTGAAACTAACAGACGACATCAGACATGGTATAGACAAGAGACTTGTCACTATCCTATTAATGTTCGATTTCAGCAAAGCTTTCGATAAAATGTTGCCATCGCGATTATTTGCGTGCTTAAGTAGAACGGGATTTTCCAGAGCCAAGCTCCTGTAGCTCCACGCTTACTTCTTAAATAGGTGTCAAAAAGTCATTATGTCTGATCGGGAGTCATCCTGGACCGCCACAAATCTCAGTGTCCCTCATGGCTCGGTCCTGGGTTCCCTTCCATTTTCTCTGTACGTAAATGACGTGCGTGATGTGCTAATTTCTGGGAGGATCCAGCGTAACCTTTATGCAGATGATCTGCAAATATATACGCAGATTCCGTATGAAGACCTGCAGGAGGGAATGGTGCTGCTCCAACAGGTGGCATGTGCGGTGGCGGAGTGGGCGCACGGCGCTTCTCTGCAGCTCAATGCGGGCAAAGCAAAGGCTTTATTTTTTGGGAGTCGCAGGTTTATTGCGAGCTTTTTTGCTGATAAATAACAGCCCCCCTGCATTTAGTTGGTGGATGGGATCAGTGTCCCTTTCTGCGACTCCGCACAGAGCCTCGGTGTTGTGTTGGACTCCACACTTTCGTGGAAGCCTCATTTAAATTATATAACCAAAAATTTCAACAAAATTTTATACAGCCTACGATTCTTCCGCAAATACACCACCGAAGCTCTTCGCAAGCGGCTGGCGGAGGCATTGCTGTTCCCGCACCTGGATTATTGTCCGATGGTACTGCTGGATGCCTCTCAGGAAATGAAAGCGTGACTACAAGTCCTCCAAAACTCCTGTGTACGATATGTGAAGAGTCTAAAGAGGGATGATCATGTCTCTCCTCACAGGGCGGACCTGTGCTGGTTGCGCACTGACTTGCGCAGGCAATATTTCATGTGCCTTCTTATGTATAAAATTATGCGCATCGGACAACCTGAAGACTTGCACAAATTTTTCAGCAGGGCCAATGTATCTGTGGGGAGAAACACTAGAGAACTTGTACCCCCCCCCCAATATGCGTACCGAAACTGGAATAAGATCTTCCAAGGTACAGGGCACCCACTCCTGGAATTCCCTACCTGCCGATATTAGAAATTTACCTTCTCCTGGTAGGTTCAAGACTGCAATTCGGGGGCATTTCCTTGAACTGGACAGTTTATAAATGTTAATTTGTTCTCGCATTGTCCCGTATACACTTTAGTTTTAAGGCGTGGATGTATTTAAGGAATAGATGTGTTTGCAAATAACTAAGTGTGTGAGGTGGATGTATGTGTGTAAATAGTTTTAACTCGGGACTGATAGGTATTCTAGTCATTAATTAAGTATTTGTAAGTGAGAATTTTAACTCATCTGTGAGCATCTCTGTGATATCACAAATTTTAATAAATTTGACTTACTGTGATTTTATAGTATTACTTAGTATTAGGACGACTGTGATATCACAATGTGCAATATTTAACAGTATTACTTAGCATTAGGATGGCTGTGATAGCTGTGATCTCATGTGCAATATTTTTACCTGTATTTTTATTTTTACTTGCTCATTGTATTTTATATCTGCTAACTGTAATTTAAATATTTTTTTTGTACTCTCTACAAATAAATACCTATCTATCTATTTATCTATCTATCTTCCTCTCCTTGCAGTGGTGGAATGGGCACGCACAGTGGTCACAAAACTTAATTTCATGGAAGAAAATCAGGCTTGGAAAGGGTCATCGTTGGACATAGAAATCTCATTTTTTTCAGTGTTCAGCTTTTTATTCAAAAACTAATTGATAAAATCGCTTGAAATTTTTATAGATTATAGTTCTATATATTTTTAATTACCAAATTTTTTTCAGAGCAATTGATAATTTAATTTAAGAGTTATAATCTTTTAAAAAAAGAATACATTTTTGTTAAAAACAAATGAACCATAAAAACTAAAGTAAGTTCTTTTTCACTGAAAGCATAGGTAATTTTATGCTCTTTAAAATGTCTTTCGTTTGATTCAAAAATATCTCTATTCCATCATTAAAATTTTTCAAAAATCGAAAATTGACGATAAAACAAAAACTTCACAAGGCCGTTCACAAAAATGAAATGAAACTTGTGCGCAAAATTTGAAGCGAATCCACGGTGTCGTTTAAAAGTAGTTAAGGGGGAAGTACATACATATATACATACGTACATACATACATCTGGACATTTTTTAAAAACTACTTTTTTGGACTGTCTGAACCTAAAAATGTGCTTCTACGTCAAAATATGAGACTCGAAAAATATAACCGTTTCAAAGCTATCTTTATGAGAATAACAGAATTTATTCCATCTTTAATGCTTTAAAAAGATGGGAAAAAACTTGTTCAGATTTTTAAAATTCGTGCGCAGTTGCTAAAAAATATACCAAAAAAATTTCAAAAAATCAATTTTTTTTTATTTGATTTTTTGATTCTATACTTTATCTAAAACTTAGAACAAAATTTTCGAACTTAAACACCTTTTCGCTGCCTCTTGAATAGGGCAAGAAATCGCAGATTCTGTCGCCTCTGATGGAATTGAATGGCGATTTATTCCTCCGCGAGCTCCGCACTTCAGCGGCATTTGGAAATTAGCTTCAAGGCAGCTAAACATCACCTTCGGCGAGTCCCAGGCGACGCCAAGTCTACCTTTGATGAATTTGCGACACTCACCGCACAGATTGAGGTCTGGCTCAATTCCAGGTCTTTAAGCCCCCTTAGCAACGATCCAGAAGACGTCGCTGCACTGACCCCGGGTAACTTCTTGATCGGCTCAGCACTCAAAGCCTTACCAAAGCCTTATGAATTTCTGATTCTTGTATTATAGGTGCATCTCGTTCTAATTTAGCAACAAAAATGAAGCATTACTTCTGGAAACGTTTGCAAAGAAAAGTTCTCCAATACCTCCAACATCGCCCAAAATGGATCGAGCCAAACGCTTCTGCATAAGGAGACCTTGTACTATTCATAGATGAACTGCTGCCATTGACGAAATTGCCACTTGCACATGTCAAGAGCTGCCATCCTGGAAATGACGGACTCACTAGGGTCCTCACCCTGAAACCGCGATCACGACGCTGCAATAACCACTAGTTAAAGTGATTCGCCTCCCAGACGATGCAATCACACCCCATCCAGTCAAGGTGGGTAGCAACGCAGATTCAATAGATCAAGACTGATTCCATCACGGCAGAGGAAAAATCAATATTTAAAAGTTACATCACACTAACACTACACTCCCCGCACTGTCTCTCTAACTCGTATTTTCTATCCTTCATTCGTTAATTAATTTCGTTGACTATCTTCAACGAGGCGGTCGGATTGTTACGGCCGTTCTAGAATTTACTTCAATTCGCAATTGTGTTTACATTTTGCCTAGTTGTGTTAGAGCGATCATCGCGAAGAAAACGGGCAATAAACCTTTGCCTTTACTGACATTCCTTTTCTCGCGGTAATTATTATTATAAAAGCAGATTCTTTTGCGAATTCGCTCTCTTCCGCTCTGATCGCGGCGCTGTCCGGGAGCATTACACGCGATCTGCAATACTATTTGTGACGCGACTTTACTATCACACTAAACCCTATTTATAGTTATTATACATATTTGTGACGTTAAGTAAAATAAACTCCAATTTATTAAAAGTTAAAACATTTCAAAATCCTCAGAGGATAGTGCGTATCGCACCAGCCCTGTCTACGATACTGTGCGCATCGCTCAACGTTTTAACCGCGCCGATAGATCCCGTTATCTGGATTTTGCTTTGGCAGGCAAACGCGCGAACAAAATTTTAAAATCAAACACAAACGCAAAAAAACAAATATTCACCCGCAAATTTCAACTCCGACTAACCAAACTAAATTTTAAATTTAAAAAAACCAAACTCAAAATTAAAATCAAAATCAAAGTTATAATTTTAGAAGTCGAAAATCTGGTCCAAATCTACAATTGTTAGAAATAAAACGAAATTCAAAAATTGAAAGATTTTAAAATTTTAAACTAAACCCGAAATGAAAGTTCAAAAATTCAAAATTTGAAATCCAAATTCAAAATCAAAATTCAAAATTTTAGGCCCTAAACTCAAAAGTCAAAAGTCAAAAATTTCCAATGAAATTGTCGAAGAAAAATAATTCCTTTCTTGAGAACGCCCGCGGCAACTGAAAAACAATTCCCGAAATCATTTTTCCGTTCAGTACCCATTTCTCGAATTTTTACTCCGTCGAGCACAATTCCTGGAATTCGACTTTACTCGGCCTGATATAAACAAACGCGCTCGCACCAGTTCGCGCGGCAACTCTTCCGTCTACGCTCCGACTACGCTCGCGGTTCTCGACAAAGAACTCCCCACAAGGGATGCCAATTTATGACGTGATTAAATGAAACGAATTTACAAATTGATTTTTCCCGCTAACCATCGACACTTCTTATTCAATATTAAAAATTTACAACATGCACTCGTACACTTGATTAAACAAATTTTCTCTATCTACAAAGGCAGATCCGTCGAGAATCTTTCCCGGAAAATTCGCCGAAAACTAATACTGCTGGCGTCAATTTATCTTTGTGCTTTCTCTCTCTCTCTCTCTCTCTTCCCCGTCCTCTGTACTCTGTCACTGTCTCCGTCGTTGGCTCTCCTACGTTGTCAACTCGTCATCTCGTTCTAGCCGGTCGACGTCATCGGGCTCTCACTACTGCTCTCACTATGACACCTCGCTCTTACTCCGAATAAAGAAATCACCCGCTCGCGTCAAGGTACCGGAACGAACCGAACGACAGCCAGCCGAAAATCCGCGAGGCTCGTCAAGTCGTGCGGCGCTGCCAAGTCTTTTCGTACGTGCCACCTAACCGGCCAGAAAATTTACCGTGATCTGGCAAATTTGTCCCTCTTTTAATCCCGCATGCACTCATGTTAAGCAGGGAAAATCCCCCTGCCGCGCTCGGTCTACACACACCTACATGTCAAACAGGGACAATCCCCTGTCGTGCTCACTCTACGCATACATACGCAAGATATTTACCCCAAATACTCGCGATCTATAACAAAGGGCGTAGCAGGATAAGATAGTGTAAAATGCCTGTAAACCAATCACTATAAAAAAAATTGGCAGTTAGCTTCCTCCTAACTAATTTATTGTTCTATTATTATCTCGTTTGTATTATTATTTTATTTTTATATG